>JAQQZS010000019.1:20675042-20696765 GCA_030068045.1 Platyallabes tihoni | reverse complement strand
GAATGTGGGTTTTGTCAGACAGCTGCTCTCTCCTCAGTACTGTGGACCGTACAGACCTACTCTCACCCACGCTGAGAAACACAGTTAGTGTCATTGGACAACATCTGGACAACACCTGGAACACGCCCACTCATACAGTGAGTTACACATCACAGTGCTGTTATCGTCTATTATCATCACCCGTCCAATCAGATTACTCTGTCGGAATTAACTTTTGTAAAAAAATTTTATTTAAATATGTTGATACCTAAATTGTGTAACGTAAAGCAGACCGCGCTCTTTCAAATACTTTTTCTTTGCTATGGTAACACCATATATATTTTTTTTAATTAACAAATGTGTTTAATCATTGTGATTGTGAAATAGTCTTTAATGAGGCATTGAATTAACTCTTTATTTATGGAAGGAGTCTCCAGTCTCTGGAACAGTCAGAGGTAAAACTGTAACTTTAAAGCTCTTGGCATCTTCAGGACGGAGGTGTTCATGTTTTTCCTGTTTCGAGTGATGTCTTAATCCATCAAGAGCAGGGTGTTAGTGGATCAGTAGCACCATGGCATGGCACTTCTCACCTGCCATGTTGCCCAAATGTGGTTGCAGGACATCATTAGTGCCGGTCCCAAGACCTGGATACAGGTGGGAATTGGGAAGGCGAGTCAAATGTGCAGATCAGATTGTCCCCTTAACGAGGGCAGCCTGCGAGAACAGCTTTATCATTATTCTATTAAGAGCAAGGACAGGAAATAACTCGCTTCATACTGTAGATGCACTAGAACACAAACTACAAACAGATGAAAAGTAGAACGTGTTCTTTCACAAATAAAAAAAAACCTAATCATTCCCATATTAAACTCTTTGTGAATTTATCGTTAATTGCTGCAGTGTGAGAGTATTCAACTTTTCGAACTCTTGCTAAGTGCTAAGATCCACGTAGCACCAACATCTCAGAATAAAACATGTCCATGAATTTGAAATGCGATATTTGTAAAAGGCATTTCTGCATATTCAGCGTGGAGGGAGTCCAAGTTTGTGGGCGTTTTTTGGATAAATAAACAGGAAAACATTCTCAGATGTTTGATTACAGGCTTGATTAGGATTCACGCTCAGTGCCAGTGAAAGTTCACAGCTCATGGATTAGCCCGATTAACATTCGAAGACAGAAAAGAAAACATCAATAAAACATCAGTACATCTACGGCTACAGGTCACTGAGAGCGACGGCAGTATAATTACAACCTGATACATTAGACTGTAGCAGGGCAGAGACCCGGCTCGCATTTCTCCTTCTGCTTTCTTAATCGCTCCGTTTTTTCCGTCAGTGATTCGTCGAGTAAACACCTGTCACCGATAGCGCAGAAAAAAAAAAAAAACTAAACTAAGCGCTGTACAAAACACAGACAATTCACTGAACCAAATACGGGAATAAAGGAGCTCTGTTGTTTCTAATCAGACACTGATCCGGTACCGAACGTCCCTGTTGGATGCGTACGTGGGACCAAGAGGAACTAATGATAATCAAGACGCATAAACACTTCATTTGATAAAACCAGCACGTCCAATTGGCATAAATTTCACACAAACAGAGTTGCATAATCAGAAAAAGGATGTTTCAGCCCTATGGTGAAAAAAAATCACATTTGAATATTTACAATCACTGGTTACGTTTTTCATTTTCACTCAAGTTAAATTGCCTTGGGAAGAAGCTTTGTCAAAGCATTCCTGAAATGTACTCTCTCTCAATTTAGCGAGCTGTCACTTTCATCTTTAGTTTATTTGCTTTTTGGCACAAAATGCCAGACACTTCTAAAGTTGAGCTGCTTTTTGGGAAAGTCAGGAGTAACTGAAAGTTAAAAGTGGAAACCAAAATCAAGAATCAAAACATTCTTTTGGTTGTCTAAGAACAGTAAAATCGATTGACTGTTTTTATTATTATTGGATTAGATCCCTGTGAATCAATATACTGTACATGTACACTAATCAGCCATAACATTAAAACCACCTGCCTATTAGTGAGTCCGACCTGTCGAGACCTGGACTCCACTAGAGCTCTGAGGCTGTGTGTGTGTGTGTGTGTGTGTGTGTGTGTGTGTGTGGCATCTGGCAGCAAGCCGTCAGTAGCAGATCCTCGAAGTCTGATAAGTTGCGAGGTTGGGTCTCCACGGATCTGACTTGTTTCTCCAGCATGTCCTCACACTGATCTGGAGAACTTTTATAGGACGAGGCAACACCTCAGACTCGCTTACTGTATGTTATGTGATGTTCTTCAAACCGTTCCTGAACAACGTGTGCAGGGCGTATTATCCTGGTGAACTCCGTTTCCATGATACTTGGTCTGCAGCAGTGTTTAGGTGCAGTAGGTGGTACGTGTCCACATGACTGCCAGGACTCAAGGTTTCCCAGCAGAACATCGCTCTGCCTCTGCTGGCTCACCTTCTTCACTCACCTGGTTCCAACTCTTCCCCAGATGAGTGACACACACAAAATGTTGTTCATCAGACCAGGCCACCTTCTTCCATGGCTCCGTGGTCCAGTTCTGATATCCGTTGTAGAAGATTTCATTGGAGGACATGGGTCAGCACGGACACCCTGAACCGGCCTGCAGATACTCAACTCCATACACACTGTGTGGGTTCTGCTTCCATTCTATCAGAACGAGCATTCACTTTTTTAGCAACTTGAGGTACATGAGGTCTTCTTTGGGATCAGACCAGCCTTCACTCCTCTCACATAAAGTATCAGTGACCCCTGGGAGTCCATGACCATCTTACTGGTTCACTGGTTTTCCTTTGTTGCACTTGTTAGCACTTTTGTTACAGTACCAAAACCGTCCCAAAAGAGTTGCAGTAGTGGAAACACTCTGACCCAGTCGTCTAGACATCACAATTTGGCTCGTGTCAAAGACGATCATTGTTACTTACATCAGCCGTCAGTGGTTTTTTTTTTAAAATTTTTTTTATCCAATGGATGATCGGTGTACATACAGTGCATATACAGTACAGTGCCATGAAAAAGTAAAAAATTATTTAAAAATTTTTTTTTTATATTACACAAAAGATAACCTGACTAAATACCAAATGCAGTTTTTCCATGATGATTTAATTTATTAAGGGAAAAAAAGCTGTCCAAACCTACCCAGCCCTATGTGAAAAAATAAATCCCCCCTTACTAAATCATTAATGAACTGTGATTTATGGAAAGCTGACTTAAATGTCACTGATTACTGCCAGACCTGTCGAATCAAGACCTTTCTTTTTGCATTCAAAAAGATCTAACAAAGCAACACAACCTAAAGAAATAGTTTTGATCATGCTGGCGTCTAGGACGCAATTTTTCCCGACCATAGCATTCTCGTTGTGTGATTAACAAGTGACCCCACAACATTTCAATGGTCTACCTTTTCCCAGAATAGACAGTATGATATGAATAATTTTGTGTTAAAAATCCCAGTGTGGTGTCAGTTCAAGGAGACTCTGAGACTTCCTTTGAATCAGCATGTTTTCTGTGTGTGTGTGTGTGTGTGTCACCATTTAGGATGTTGAACAGATGTTACGACAGCCTGGAGCCAGAGTGATTATGACTGTGTTTAAAAGCAGCCCGGCATTCGAGTTCAGGATCGATAGGTTTCAGAAAAGCTCGGAGCCCGGCTCCCGTGTTTGCAGAAGGCGACCCCGCCATCTTTTTTTTTCCCCCACTGATCAATAAACTCTACTCAATCATGTTCATTTGTCTTCATTCAGTCCTGAGTCTCCCACACGTCCACATTGTTTTCCTAGCGGATCAGACAGTGTGCACGCCTCATCATTTTGATTACGCTGGCATCTAAGACGTGCTCGCTGCTGACCGCGGCGTTCTCTTTCAGCCTTAAGCTTTCCAGGCTTTTCACATTGATAGGTTAAGGATCAACACGCCCTGGAATCGGTTCATGTGCAATAAACGTACATGAATCGTGCAGACCTAATATACCGACCTGGAATTATTATTACCTGAACTCCGAGTCAGCAAGTTAAATATTGACACAGACCGTACGTTGTTCTTAAGATATATATTTCATGTGTAAGAATATATGTTAAAATGGAGAAAAAAAATTCCAATCACTATTGCGAATACATTGTGTTGAATAAACATTGACATAACTGAACACAGAAAAGGCTGATCCTGTGAACACACCCATCTTTGTCAGATGCTAATGAATATTAAAGAGTATGCAAATGCAACAGTCATGTGACAAGGTGTCAATACAAACAAGATGTGAGAAACACAAACCAGCGAAGATGTTTCTTGGCAGATTCTGTAAAAAGCTTGCGTCTCTTTTTTTGATGATTGTTTCGAAGAAAATGATAATGAGGTCGTGATCTAAGCAATTAGCATACTAAAGGTACAAGCTACACAAAACAATTTTCAAAAATAATTTTTTTATAGATAGCTGTGCAAGGCCAAGACAATAACGGTATTTTACAAATATTCTTCTTATTTCTTGTGTACTTGCACAGTCTGAATTAATCTTTAAGTTTGTTGATTTTTTCCCAAGGAAAGGTTCTTGTATTTGGAGCCAGACTACACACCTGATTATGTCATTATGCAAAATAGCTGCATATAATTGACGGGCCGAAGATTTACATGATATTCTTTAAAAAATAGATTTGGGATAGAAAATATGAACTGAACAAGTCTTTCTTCCTTCTCCTTGGTAGCGAATTGCTATTTTATGAGTAAAATAGCAATTTGGAAGGCGGATCCGTCGACCTGATCACCACTGGGGCAAAGTCGCACAGTAGAGGGCGTCTAATGATTAAAGACCCGAGGTATCCTATGACCCCCGGGGTTCATCACCGAAGACGTGTCCTAATAGCACCAGTAAGTGTGTTTCAATCAAATAAAAAAAATGTACCAAGCCTTCTTCGATGATGTCATTACAGCAACAAAATCACTGATACATTCTCCAACCTTCCTTCCTTCACAGCTCCGATATCCAGCACAGCATCACTAGTGTTTGATTTTTCCACAAACTCTTGTATATACCGAAAAACACAAAGATACGCCGGTACTGTGCTGTACGCGCTGCTCTTCTCTCCCGTCTCTCTCCCTCGCCCACGACACTTCCTGCACTCTGCCAAAGGGAAAAGGTCAGAGAAATGTCACGCTTTGTCAGTCCACCGCGCTTAAGCGGCTCACCTGAAGGCACTCGCTGACCGAACAAACCCATCTGAAAAAGTCAACACCTTCACAAGTGCTTCAGCGCTAAACATCTGCCATGGGGCCTGAGCATGAAATAAACAAACAAACAAACAAACAAACAAACAAACAAAAACACACATGTACACCAGCACTGGCAAGGCTCTGTTAGTAGTAAAACCCGTCTGTACCTCGTTACCAAGTCAGGAGAATTCTACATTCTAAACAGCACAGGAACCATCAAACCGTAACGCCCATTACACGCCGCCGCGCTAAAGAAAGGAAATAAATAGAGCGCCATTGTGAAATAAAAAAGCGGGATATAAAAGAGGTCATTTTCTCAAAAGAGCCGGGTCTGAATTATGATTGTGTCACGTTTGGAAACAAGTGGTGGTGCTGGTCATATCTCAACCCCCCTCCCCAAACCCCAGCCCCCCCCCCCCCCCCTGCCCCCCCAATGCCCAATCACTCGTAGCTCCATTACAGGCTAAATGACTCCCATCAGGGCTTTTCTGGGCCCTCGAACCTTAATAGAGCGGAGAGCACTCACCTCCTCGCCACGAACCAGTGCTTCACACGCTGGCGCTCTCGTCAGCCGCGCCGCGCCGAGAATAACCCATGGTGGTAGATTCAGGATTTGGGGGGTAAATCAAGATGTAACTTAAATATTCAGCTACATAATGCTACTAGATTATTTAGAAATGATAAGTGTAAGGAAATGTTTAGGTAACATTCCTTGGAAGGAGTTTCTCCAACATCATCGTGAAGGCTGTAACTTTTTTAAAAGAAAGACATTTTTCATGAGCGAGGAGTTTTTTTGCTTGTTTCTCAAGCTGTGTCGTCTTATTAACTTCAAAAGAACGAATAAAGAGAATCTGCTGAGGAAAAGACGGTTTATAGCTGCTATAACGCAAATGATCATTTGTTTCATGAAATATTAATATCAAGTACAGCGATACGTTGGCATACAAATTTAATTCGTCCCGGCGAGTTCTTAAGGTGAAATTCCGTCAGATAATTCGCTCCAGACAACCAAAAATATTACTAATATTACCACTTTTTCCATATAAAAACAATCAAAGCCTTTAGAAAAGACATGTAAATGAAGTAAAATATGAAATCAGTAGACATTAAACCTCACTTAATCAAAATTCATGATACCTCTTGGCAACAGCTGCTTTAAAAATCAAACCGAAAGCTGCTCCCTTTTCTTCTTGCTAACGTCCTTGATAATATTCTTGGGACCCCATGGTGCTGCGTCTTCACTAAATCTTGCACAAAATGCAAAAGAAAACACAAAAAATTATGTAAACTCACTTTGCTTTCCTTTCAAGCAAGTTTTGAAATGCTCCCAGACATACAGTACGTGCAACTTAGCCGGTGTTCAGCTCGGCTCAGCTCAGCTCGGTTCAGCTCGGCTCGGTTCAGCTCGTTCACTCGTATGCCAAAAATGCTTCATATGCCCGATGGGAATTTCTTCTTAAGGAGAAAATTCATGAGGTGGGGTATTTGTATGCTGTAGTACCAGAGTATAAAATGAGAAAAGTGCTGACCTGTTGCTCTTCAAATAATTAACAATGGTACTATATGTTTCTTCTTGTTTTTTTTTGGCCATTGGCATCCTATAAGTTGCATTAGTGCCACCTTTCTGTTTAAATCTCCCTTATCTACCTTTCAGTTTAAATCTTCTATCAAACACTTCTCCATTTTGTAAAACACTGTTTTTCCAGTGTACTCAACCTTTCCAATTTCCATCATGGGTGATTATTGCCCACGAGGTTTATTCACAGCTGCATTTATCGCTTGTTGAAAGTCTCATCTGTCTTGTCTTCTTGGTGTTTCCAAGTATATTTAAAATGCATTGTTGGTTAATTTCCAATAACGGCATGACCCAGAGTGTTTTATTTCTTATCGATCTATGGTGTACCTATACTACCTTTGTTATACATTTTATTTAACGTGCATCACACCTACTAGGCATTGATTACTTCTCTTTTCATCACTTTACCCCATTTTCTCCTTTAGGTCTCTGCCATCAGTCTCTGTTCCCTGAAATGCCCAATCTGTGTGAACTCATGTGGACCATAAACATCTTAGCAGAGAACATTCTAAACATTATGCAAAGCATTGAGTAATCAGATCACACACTCGGTCATGGTCATGCTCGCTCTCCGGCCTTCATCCGTCCAGCTTCGACTTCACCGCCACCTGCACTGATCACGACTCAGCAATGCTAATGAGCTCCGACATTTCAGAAAGAATTCAGCAGCCGCAGCCACTGTGGCGCACTTCAAATAGACCAGAACCTGATGGGGAAAACACCAATTAAACCCCGGTGCAGCTGCAGGTACACGGCATACAGGTTTGGGACGGAATTATAAAATGCTCTGATGTATTGGATGAGGAGTTCAGCGAGTTCAGGAAGCCGTCAGGAATTTCATTTATTTAGTACGAAGGAGGCTGTTAAAGGTAAATAAATACAACAAGCTCGACACTTTTAAAGGAAAAGACAACGCCAGAAGTACAGAATGTACCGTGTAAAATAAAATCTGTCAAGGTATGTTTGACTCAGGCAGTATTAGATACGTATAAAGATGACTACAGGTAACTGCTTTTAATATGGATGCCATCAAACATTTTTAGCTGAAAATGAGAAAAAACTTTTTGAAAACGACCTACAACTAAAAAAGTTCAAAATCTAGAACTCTAAAAAACAACTTTTCTGAAAATAAAAATAAATATAGTAAGCAACGATGAGCGGGCCCAAGCACCCTGCACCATCCCTAACCGGGCACACCAGAAAGATAATGGGAAAAGTGTGAACATGTATTTAAAGGGGACATACTAATACCATTATTACATAATTTTAGAAAAAGGAGAATTTTCTGTTTAGACATCCAAAAAAAAACAGATGCTGAAAAAAAGCATCACACAATGATGTCACTCAATAAAATGTCACACAAAAAGTTATTAAACACTTTTTTCAGCATAGGTTTAAGGCGTCGTCACGGCTGACCCGTTTAAGATATCAAAAATCCCTCTGCAATTTTGCATCCTGAATGTATTGAGATGACATCAGCCTGGTTTGTTGGCGATCGTATAAATCCCCTAGGAGGAGTACATCAAAATCCATTGTGTGCGTCATGCAAACAGAGTTTCGTGTGTTTGAGTTATGTAGCAAAATCTCATGTGAGGGCCCCGAGCCACGCCTGGGGCCCAGACTCTCAGGCATCCTAATGGCAGCAGATTCCAGCCTGTCTGCCAATTACCATGCATAATTCAAATTCAAATTTTATTTGTCACATACACAGTCATGCACAGTATGATATGAATTGAAATGTTTATACGACTGGTGTTGACCTCAATATTACAAAAGAAGGTTCAAAAGAAAGTTTTAGTGCGAATAAGAGAATAAAAAAAAACTTTTACATTTACATAATATACAGTACAAGCAATAAGAATGGAAATACTGTAAAAATGAAAATAAAATAGTAGAATAAAACAGAAAGAAATGAAAGAATATATAATAAAAATAGAAAAGTATACATAGTAAAATGAAATATAATAGGAATGTGATGTAGTTATTGGCAAGATAATGTGCTAGATTGTAGTTCAAGTTCACAGTGTGTCCTCTCGCCCCTGGTCAGGCATGTGATGTGCTGATAAAAGTTTGGCGCTGCAGGTTTGAGGTTGGCATTGTTGAAAGCACCAACTGTTGTTCACCATTAAACACACATCCATGTCCTGTCCATGAGTTGAACTGAGAAAAATTTGGCCAGCTGGTTGGAGTGGTCGAGCACCGCTGGAGGAGATTGCAGTCCCGAATGTCTCTCTGGAACTTTACCCTGGTCCTGAGGTCATCGAGTTTGTTCTCCAGTGACTGGACGTTGGCGAGCAGGATGCTAGGCAGAGGTGTGCGGTGTGCTCAGTCTGTTCCTGTCATAGGCTCGTTTCCCTCAGGGCCGCCGCTTCGCGTCACGTCCTTTGTTCTCCTTGGCCAGCTTAGATCCAGAGTTAAAAACTTCAAATTGTAAGTACATTGTAAACCAATAGAAATAAGAGTATCTCTGTCGTACATTATGCATTCAATGGTGAATGTTTTGCTGGTTTTAAGTTAATGAAAGTTAGGTTAAAATACAAAAACAAAGTAAAAGAGGTCGGAGCAGTCGCGACCATCACTGGCGCCATCTTGGAATATCTTGGAATAGTACGTTTGGGCATGTTATGACCCCCAAAAAGCCCCAGGTGGTGGGAAAAAAATCTTTTTTGACATCATCGTGGGCTGACATCATAGTGCTTGGACCCTAATAATGATAGTAATAAACACTATATGCAGTTCTGAACAATCACTCAATACATTTGCCGACATTGTGCTCAGGCCCCAAAAAGACTTCTACGCAAGTAGGAGTACCTTTAATAAAGTCAGATTTACTACTTCATATTAAAGAATTATAATTAACCAAATAATATATTATTAAACCTACTGTATTTCTAGCATTTTTTTTTTTTTTTGCCATATTGAAATAATCGTATTCTTTTGGCAGATAATGGTTCCAGTGTTAAGGATTTAATTCCAGAAAGAAGTAAAATAAAAAAGGCAATCAAATCGGTAAAAATTTATTAAAAGTTTAAAGGTATATACTGTATGCCCCCATACAAAGAAAAAAAAACTTCCCTGGCTTGTTGCTCAACTCTGCAGTTCTCTGGAGGGGCGTGGCTCAGGAATAGCTCATTTACATAGACACTGAAACACCATATTTAAAAGAGGAGTGAAACAGGTATAAAAAAACAATTTGTGAGGGGTATTTCAGGATACACACACACACACACACACACACACACGGGGAGCTCCGAGACCTGTGTTAACTATTTCAAAAAATAGTAAAATGTGGGACCTTTAAAATGTACCATGTAAAAGGCTGAATTGGGTGAAATTCATCTCATAATAAGAAATATAAAATAGATTTTCTCATTTTTGAGGTCATTTCTCTTGCTAAGATGTAATTTTTGCAAGCTACAGCACTAGAGAACCAAATAGAAAGAGCAAAAAAAAAAAAACCAAGCTTCTACCAAATCCCTACTCCTCAAACTGCCTGAAGCCTGTTTATGTTCCAGCACAAAACACTGCGAAAAACATCCCGAAGCATTAAGACTGCTGTGCTATTGACGTCTCACCACAAAACTGGCATTCTGCCAACAAGCAACCGCAACAGAAGCCAACCACATCCTTCAAAAAGCCATTCTGACCTACAACTTCTCGTCTCATCCTGCCGAGACTCGATCGATCCTCCCGGAGTTGCTGCAAAATTCGTCACCGCACAGAAGATGCAGAAGACAATCCTGACCCAGGAAGTTTGACCAAAGCCAGCGGAGTCTTACCTCGGGTCCTTCTGGATGCTGTCAATGGAGGGCGAGCGTGCCAGGGTCCCCTCGGGGGGGAGGGTGGGGCCCGATTTGCTGTAGGGAGACTCCACAGAGGAGCAGTACTGCAGGGTGCGGTACGGCTCCACGTAGCTGGCGTAGCCTCCACGCGGGAACGTTCCGGTAGCATTCTGGCTCGCTGTTCTCTGCAGGGGGACGGAGTCGACACCGGGGGAGGACGGGGCTATGGCAGGACAGGAGGGAGAAAACAGAAAGGTCAGGAGGTGCTCACAGATTTGGTGGATTAGGTCTAGAATAAGGAGATGGAAAAGGACAGACAGGAAGCGAGAAAAGGGCGAGAGGTGGAGAAGAGACTGAGAGACAATTAAAAATTCCAAAACAATTTTTTGTCTGGATAATATTAAAGAAAAAAAATAGTATAAAAAAAGTATTTCGAGTTTATTACAAGGTTACGAGTTTATTATTTTTTCTATGCTATGCAAGGGGCGTTCAAGTGATGAAATTTCACTGTTTGAAAGTCACAGTGGATAAGACTCTTAGCCGCAGTAAAACTTTCAGTACACACAATCATTCACCACCACCACTTGCACATTACAGGAACTCGGCTGGGAGTTATTGTCCCATCCCCGTACAGTCCTGACCTCGCTCCAAGTCATTTCCACATGTCTAGACTTTTAAAGGAGTTCCTGGGAGGCCGGCATTTCAGATATGAAGCAGGCAGTCAGATCATGGCTTCGGCGTACCGCGAAACCAGGATATCTTCAAAGTTTTCTGAGTACGCCGGAGCCATTGTCGGACTGCCTGCTTCATGTTCAAATTAAAGTGGGACTTTTACTTATGCAGAATAAGAGAACACAGTGCTGAAAGTAACCAACCTAAAACTGCCTTTATTTCTCTATATAACAGCGTTTTTTTACTCTCAGAATTGTTCTCTTCTTATGCATAATCAAAAATCCCTCTTTGACTTGAACGCCCCTCATATATAACTTTGAATGACTTATAACATAATATTTGGAGTAAAAATGGTGACAGCTTTCAGATTCATAAAAAAAGGTAAATTTTTTTTTTTTTAAATAATAATAATAATAATAATAACAATAATAAAGAAATGTATTTGCTCCAGATGAACGGCAGGATTTTCAGGAACTCATCAGTCATGCTAACAGCTTTAACTTTTGCTTAAATTTATATAATGTTAATAAACCTGCATTAAACAGAGTTTAGACACACACGACGCTCAGGTGTCCACAAACGTTTGGCCATGTAATGGACGTAAGAACCGGAAGTCATTTTGTGGATGTTGCACAACATTACATGGGAATATTAAACAATTAATCAATTAAACAAAAAGGCTAGCGCAGTGGTTTAACAGTAATAAAACAATCAGGACATGCAGTTTGAGGAAAATAATAAACCTCGGGGTGTGAACCGGTGCGTCTGCGTGATCACTCCACCACAACACTGATTATTTTCCTGTAACAGCACACTGCTTTATTTCGTACATGTTTGACCCCACGTCATGTAGATTCTAACAACAACACACACTCCAGATAAAAATATAGCATGACAAAGTGTAATACAAGTATTTCAGTAAATTGGCTTGTCACACCATGGTGTGTGTGTGTGTGTGTCTGTGTGTGTGATACAGCTCAGCTTAAGAAGTGCTCACTCGTGAGTAATTGCTTGTCAGCAGGAATATAGAGCAGCCCTATTTTTAGGTGCTACCACCGTCTTTCATTTCCTCTTTTTTTATCTCTGCTCGTCGTTATCATGGAGAAATTAGCATTTAACATCTGCAGACACCGAGAGACGGAGAGACCGAGCGACAGACTGGAAGCAGACGAAAAATCTCATCTATAAAGGAAATTCATGATTCGTGACCCGGGTCACCCCTGCGCATCCTGAGGTCATTTATTGCCTTCCTAGATTCAAGCCGTACTCTCAATATAAGAAACCTTTCTTTTTTTCTTAAATATCATCATTGCTCTGGTTTTATCTCGGGTTATGGTAATGCCTGTGATTTGCAGGCGGCCACCCAGATCAAGCTCATAAATCCGGCGGGAGACGATCAATAAGAGGAAGGAGGAAAGGTCCTCAGGTCTGAGCCTTCACCTCGACTTATATAGACAAAAAAATGAGATGCAGAATCATACACAGAGAAAGAAAGACAACGAAAATGTAAGACTTTGAAGTTGTTCGATCTCATATACTGTATGTGGGTATATCGTAAATGACATCGTATAATGTGACAACCAAGATACTGTACAGTCTCTCTGTATGTTACAGATAAGCTAAAGTGAAGCTATTATGCAATACTTATTATTTTAATCAGGTTTAGACATTCAAATAGGACTCCAGTGTGTATAAAAAAAGTGAACTTTGTCCTATTATGCATGTTTGTATTAGCTGGAGCTTAATTAGATTTCCCCCCCCCCCCTAATGTGACCTCATATGAGAAGATCCCCTCCCCCGGTGTTTTGCTCAGCTCTGCTGTTCTCTCGTGGGGCGTGGCTCATGATAGCTCATTTCCATAAAAACAGAACAAATGAGGTATTTCAACATGAGCATTAACACACACACACACACACACACACACACACACACACACACAGGACCTTTAAAGCAAACATGTTTTTTTGTTTGTTTGTTTTTTTGCTCTTAAAGTTGCTAAAGTATTGTGGAAATATTTTAATAGAATATTTTTATAAAAAAGAATGCAGATAAACAATTAAGAAACAAATTTATAATGCACAAGAGAGGAGACAAGAATGAAAAGATAATTTTTTTTTTTTTACAAAATTATCATTTTATAGTTTTATTAACATTAATTATTAATTATTTTTAATTATTTTGTGAAGAATAAAACACTGTCATATCTTATTATAGGGAAATAATTCATAAAGATTATTTTGTTTTGAAAAATTTTTAAAAATTGTTTATTATTTTCGTATAACAGCACACTGTGTTTGTTGTTCTTGTTTATATATATATATACATTGTAATATATTTTATTCCTTCATGGTTACACTGAATGTCGTGGAATAAATTAGTATAAATAGAACAACGAAACAACAGATCCTAGAGCTGTGAAGTGACTCCCTGCACCGCCTCACACTACAGATCATATCTAATATAATAAATGATATAAATATGAACTTAAATCTAGCTCGTGCTCAATAGCAAGCCGTGTCTACAGAAAGTATTTTATTCACGAACGCGTTACAGGAGTTAGCACCGGATCTTGTGATAAACAAATTCCTGTTTCTGCTCTGATGACCTGGCATTTCTCTGTAATAGCGACCTTTCAGTGACCTTCATGCTCCATTAGCTCATCCTATCTAAAATGCTTCATCTTAATTGCATAAATGCATGATGAGCATCCTTACAGTACTGTACCTGCTGCACCGACTCCTGGTCACCTTCACTGTCTAAAATGATTTCAAGTTATTGTCGGAAACTATATCTGAACATGTGACCCGATACTACTGACTGAAGCAACTCGGAAAAATACAGCACAAATACGACAGAAATTAAAATAAACTTCAAGTTCAAGTCAAACCAGGACCTGTGATGAAATTTCTGGTGAATGAAGGAGTAAAAATATTTGATTGGTGGAAACGATCCACATGTTTGGAAAAGCCATTAAAGGAGTTCCTGGGAGGCCAGCGTTTCAGACGTGGAGCAGGCAATCTGATAATCGCTCTGCCGTACTGAGAAAACTGGATGCCACAAAGGTAGAATTTTTTTTCTTAAGACGCTGGAGCCATGGTTGGACTGCCTACGACACGTTCAAGTCAAAGTGGGACTTTGGAACTTTATTCAGAATAACAGAACACAGTTCTGAGAGTAAACTACCTAAAACTGCATTTTTTTTCTCTACACAATGGCAGCTTTTGCGCTCAAAACTGTGTTGTCTTATTCAGTGACTGTAACATTATAATATTTGAAGTACAAAACGCTGCTTTCAGGGCCAAAAAAACAAACAAAAAAACAACCGTTACATAGCCGCTAAACAAAATCAAAAGAAATTATAAAAATTTTCATCGGATGAATGTCAAGATTGCTGAAACTGATCCCACTTTGCCTTGAACGCCCATCGTACAAAACGTGCCAAAAAAAAAAACATTATAAACAAGACGTACTAAAACAAAGCAGTGGTCCAACCTTTCAAATTCAACCCTGAGCTTAAATCAAGAGAAACAACCCTCTTATCTGCTCCAATGACAAGAAAATGGCTCTTAGTGCGGTCAAGAGGAGGCAGCGTATGTGTTTGTAATCTCTTTAATCTTCTTGACAAGTCAACAGACTCTTATTAATCTCATACGGCGTCGCGCTGGAATATTCAGCGCACTGTAGCCAGCTCGTAGGAGACGGAGCGGTTTGTTTTGACCCTGTAATTCCTTAATTAACACCCTTTCAGAAGCGTCTCACATTTGCTCCGCTCCCCGTGAAAGCCTCGTCAGTTTCCGTTGTCGCCGACTCGAAGGTCGTTTGCAGACAACCCGCCATTTCAATTACAGTCAATTGTGCTTCGGTACCCTAATTGCTCCGCTGGGTTGCGGGGATACGGTTCCGCGGCGATACGAGGAAGATGACGTGATTGAACTGCAATGTTTTGTGCGATTAAACTTTTCCCGAATAGCGCCAGGCCGCTTTCCCGTTCTCCATGACGGCTCTGTTAATCTTCGAGAGGCTCAGAAATCGTTTATGCGCAGTGAATCTGAAAATCTCTGCATACAAACACACACACACACACACACACACACACACACACACCACTCATGCGTATGCATGGATCAGACATTACTCCGGATCCTCAATCTGTCTCACACTTTCTGCACCTTTTTACGTTCCAAGTTCCTTGATCATGGCTGAATATTTTATTTGCTCTAATAATAGGCCGCTCATTCAAACAGCTTGACCTTTTAGATACAAATCTCTCAGATGCTCCAGGAATACGGCGTGACTTTCAGACGCTAATAAGAGATGTAATGCAAGTGTAAACAACCTCTCTCTTTTTCTCTCTCCCCCTCTCGTTCTGTTCACAAGGTTTCTCCAGCGAGATATCACACTAAATGGGATATAAATGGTACTTTCGGTATCGGAAAAATCAAGAGATAATCATACTCGGTTCGGATTATTTTGCAGAAAGAGGCACCGTTTTATAGAAAAGTATGATATCTCTGTATTGATTTGGATCAGAGGGGTACTCAGGCTCAGTTTGTAATAAGGGTTTATATCAATATTGAATCAATTGTAAATTTTTACTCTCTCTTAGGATTTTAACTGAATGACAGTTTGCCAGAGCGCCGCGAGACTACCGCTATATTCATTCAATTAATAAGTAAGAACGAGTTAGAAAACCTCATGACGGTATAAATAACAGTATCTTTCAAAACAAGCATTGCCATGATCCTGATCTCTTCTTGGCTGCTAAGCATTTTCTTTCCACCTTAAGGATTATTCACCTTCAGTTTGTTGCTAAGAGAATGAATGCTTCAAGTCGATAGATTTGAGACTTGTTTCATATGTTAGCAATGCAGCTATAAAAAGGATAAAAAGGTACAGTACAGTATATAAATATATGGAGTAATAAATAGAAATCATTGTTGGAAAACTGCTACGGTGTAGGAGGAATAAAACATTGTGCTCTTATAGGAAAAAAAATATCGTACAGTATATTAGTTGTTTTCTTTGCTTCGATAGAAAGATGTCAAAACACACAGCACATCACAGATCTGGTGACAAAAAGGTCTTGACCCCTTCCTAATAAATTTAATTAAATCATGTAGATTAAATTAAAGAAATGGGATCGAACGTGACAGGCTGCCCCAAGCATGTCTTTTGGCTGCTCCCGTTAAAGGGGTCGCCGCAGGAGACCATCTGATTCACACAACAATTTGGCACAGGATGCCCTTCCTGATGCAACCCTCCCATCTGATCCGGGGCTTGGGCTCGGCACTGCATCCATCTTAAGTTAGATGTTTTTTTTTTATGCTTGAATGATTCATAGGTCACCGAGTGGCTTAATGAACAAAAAATATTCGTCTGAAACGGCTCAGGTACAGGGACTGGAACGAAAATAATGACGGACAAAAAAAAATGCCCCAGGAAGCCTGCAGAACTACGTATTCCTCACGAGAACATTAAACATACCAGAAAGTCTCGAGCTTTGGAAATAAAATATGAAGAAATTTGGAGTGGGGGGGGGGGGGGGTCAAGATTTTTGTATAGTACCGTATAAACAAAATAATTAATCAAATACGGATTAAAAAATATAAATCAGTGAATCCATGAATTAAACAAATGCAAAGATGAATAAAAAAAATATATAAACCCTCCAGGTCATTAGTCATACTTTGGAGGAAGAAAACATTCCGAACATTATGCACGTCTGGTTTTAGCTGCATGCTTGCACGTTAAGTTATTAATAGGAAGGACGTGCGTTCAGCAAAAAATTTCCAAATCCCTCGTAATGCCGAGGAAGTAATAGCTCTGGATCACTGACTTTATTCCAGCGTGTTCTTTATGGGGTGGACTTTTAGCACTTCACTTTTATGAGCTGTTTTTTTTTTTACTCTCCCTGACCTGCTCTTATGCTCATTTTCTTGGTTATTTCAAAGTAGCACCTTTTCTTTAACACGACAGGAAGCAAAACTGGTTTGAAAGAATAATGGCAGCTTGCGCATACGAATAGACGTTAACATTTCCTCGGGATGTCATTGTGTTGTTCTGGTAATGAAGCAAAAACCAACCATTAATGAGCCAACACTGACCCGGTCTTTCAAGCAGAAATAAAATGCATCGGGTCTTGACAAACAGTTGCCATGTTCTTCAGGTTTGATGTGATTTCCTGTCCTGTACGGAACCGAACGAGAGATTCAGAGGTGAAACCTGCTGAATAATGTATTACAAATCAGCTCTGTCTGAATATTATGCTCATTTTAGCCTTACACTCAGTTTCACCATGGAAATTCTTTAAACATATTCACACCTTTTCTTCAACTGGTGATTTCAACCGTTAAGGTTTAGCAAAAGACACCCACGAACCGTTATTTTTTATTTATTTTTTATGAGGAAGTTGATTAATCCCCAGGTGTAGGAGTCACCGCTTTGCTTTTAGCCGGAGCCAGACTCGCTAATCATGGAAGAGTTAAATGTGGCAAAGAGGAAACCTCTCACCGGGTACTTTCCTGCTGATCCTCACAAATTATCCGTTTGCATGGTATGAGTAATTAGCACATTTTGAAAGATCAGCATAAAGAAGAGATGGGATGTCTCGGTAACAAATGTGCTTGCATTAAAAACGACACGGTGAAGCATTTTCCTTATGTACAATCTCGGATTTTAGAAAATAGACCAGAAGGTGTCGTTTTTTTTTCTTCAATTCTGTACAAATTAGGTATGGTGGTAAAGCAACAAATCCAAACGAATGGCTCATGCGATTTCTTGAACCAATCAAAACCCATAGCTCCCCAATTACAGCTTTAGTTCCAATTACTGTTTTGTCATGTGCACATGGAAAGCCAAGAACCGTCTTCATTGCAGAAACATTGGTAATTTTTCCGCTACAGTGTTTTAGGACATATTGGGGCTTATTTTTTAGGTTAGTGTTTCTCTTCCCTGGTCCTGGAGGACACATTATTAACCTGCCCATTACAGTCTCCATCATGCCTACTTCAAATCAGAAAAGACTGCTGATTCGCTGATTGTTTAAACACACAGGTACACTGAGAGCTGAGAAAACACTCAAACGTTCAGAACAGCAGATCCTCCAGCACCAGGATTGGGAACATTAGATAGATCCGCCCCCCCCTCCCCCGTCATTCTGTGAGTGTAGTTATACCTTTGGAGGAGAACCTTTATGTGGGCAGCACAAGCAACTTTGAAGAACATTGCACTGCAGGAACCAGGGCTAGTTTTAGTTCCAGGACCATTGTTCCATAAACCTCTTTACTTTTCGCTTCAGAGTAGGTCTTGTGCTGCCTGCAGGTCTTTCATACAACTACAACAAGGAAGTCTAAAAGTCAGTGCTTGTTATTTCAGTGGGAAAAAAAGTACCTGAATCAGAAATTCAGCCCAAACATTCCCAAACGTATTTACGAAGGCATATTCGCATCTCAGGAAATATTTGACACTATGAACTACAGCACAGGACCTAAAATTAGTCCCGGTTTCGGTTCTGCGAGTGTCCTTGAAGTTCCTGCAAAAGAAACATGCATTTGAAGAACATGCAGAGAGACGTGCATTTGAAAAAATGAAGAAGAAACTCAACTTCATAATCAAAACATTTTTCCCTCCCAGATTTTAGACTCTTCAACTAAACGCAAGGTCTTTTTTTCCCTCCATCCTTTGTTCCGGAATATGGCTACAGTTCCTGTTCAACTCTGTGGCTTTGACTGTGTTATTTAAAAACTTAAGGAAAGCAAGAAAGAAAAAAAGAAAGAAAGAAAGAAAGAAAGAAAGAAGTGGAATTGGCTTAATATAGTAGGTTTATGCAAAATAGGCTCCATTTGAAATGAGTCGTGTGTCATATTAGTCATCTGTTGATGAAACGGTTCCACAAAAAACAACCGGCAAACACTCAAGTTTGTACTTTTCTTCTTCTTCTTGCTTGCGGTGGAAAGTATGAGTGTTTGAATAAGAGCTTGGAAGGAAGGTCTTCAAAGTGGCTCTTCCTCCACGGTCAGGTTAATCCCTCTTTTATTCATAAAACAAGACTTTTATTTGAGAACGTTTTCTGCAGTCATCCTGACTCTCTGCACCGAGCAAAGCTTAACTGACTCGAGTGAGGTATAGAAGAGCCCTCCATGATGATGCCGAGGAGGGAGGAGACCCGCATGAGAGGCGCTCTTAGTTCGGCAAGATTTTTAATCTAAAGCATAAAGCTTAAAGACGTGCAGGTAATGCAGGAACAATCTAATAACTCAAGTTATTTAATGCATGGGTCAAAATCTCAGACCTTCATTAATGTTGAGTAGAATCCTCTGAGACTCATTCACTCATCGTCTACACCATTATATCCTGTATTCAGGGTCGCAGGGGGTCTAGAGTCTATCCCAGGAGACTTAGGGCACAAGGCGGGGTACACCCTGGACGGGGTGCCAAACCATCTCAGGGCACACACACATACACACACTTATTTACACATTGTGAGCAATTTGAGCTTGGAAGTTTGGCTAATCTGAACTGTGGAGGAAACCAACCAAGCAACGGGGAGAACACATTAATTCCATGCACACTGAGGTGGGAATCGAACCTGGACCCTGTAGGTGCAAGGTGACAGTGCTAGCCACTAAACCACCGTGCCGGTTATTTTATTATTATTATAATTTTTGACCAACACCTGCACTACACTACATGTTTTGCTTTTCAATGCAGGTCTATATTTTATGCGAAAGGTCACATGATCAGACATGCAAAATATAGTATTGGAATCAACTCACTATGTGTTTGCATTTTAATTTGAATATGTAATATGAATTTGCCAGTCTGTTGTCGTCCAGACCTTTACAGATCGAGGACGACACAGTCGCTGAGATTTAATTGTCTCTCATTAGCATCGTAATTTTTTTGAAACCTCTTAATGTTGAAACTTTATTACACCAACATGAAAAATAAGGTCACGTGACCGGCGCAAGGCGAAGGCGCTAATCCGTAAATAATAACGTTCTCTCGATCCCGTGTACGTCTGAACCTGAAATCCACTCATTATGGTTCTGTTGAAGTACTTAAGTCACGTTCGGCGCAATCTTTTAATCTCTTTTAATTAACTTGATCATCAATGGACCGGTCGTATTACTTTAATTCTCCACTTCATCATCTATGTAGCAGTGCGGCTAAGTGAGCACGGCAGATTAAAGCTGGCTGCGTACGCTAAATGGAAAGGGCATTTCAAAGAGAAAAGAAGTCTTTTGAGTGAAAAAAAGAGCTTATTGTTTAATTGTTCACCGTTTTGGAAGGTTTGTGCTACAAAAGCAGGGCGATGTTAAATTAAAATCGGCTTAAAAACACGCCCAGAGGTAAAACTTAACTTTAACTCTCCTTCTCTCTCTCCATTAATGTAATACATACTAATTTCTTCATATTACGCTTCCAAAACGCAGACTTTCATGTATTTTTCTCCTTGTAGTCTTGAGGTACAGTTCTCCAGGCTTCCTGAAAGACTCCTTTTGGCAAGATTTTGGGCCTCATTTTCATTCCAGTCCCTGTACCTGAGCAGATTCAGAGGAATGGTTTTCTGTGT
Organism: Platyallabes tihoni; assembly: GCA_030068045.1. Classification (NCBI taxonomy): domain Eukaryota; kingdom Metazoa; phylum Chordata; class Actinopteri; order Siluriformes; family Clariidae; genus Platyallabes; species Platyallabes tihoni. The sequence goes on along the minus strand of JAQQZS010000019.1, from coordinate 20,675,969 downwards.
TATGCCACACAGTGACCTATGAATCATTCCAACATTTTTTTCTAATCATCTAACTTAAGTGAGAAATATCTGCAGATGATGTCAGATGGTCAGACCGGTGATTAGTATACTGATGATGCTGAATACTGAGTGTTTGGAACAGACGAGAGGGGAAATGAGGTCGCTGCTGAGATTGGTGCATTGAGATTGGTGAGATTTTTACGTAGTATCTTTAGACACTTTGTAGCCTGTCGCAGTAAAACATTGTTCATGTTTCTTTTATTTAATCTACATTATTTAATACTGTATAAAGAAATTTAAGAATTTTGCACAAGTATTTCCAGGGGGTTCTTGATTATTTATTCACTTTAAGAAATAAAGCTATCAGAAAATTGTAATAATTTTTGTTGGATTTTGTTTGCCTTTTTAGGTGTTTTTATGAGTAAATTTGCATTAGGGTTAAGTTAGTGATAATTATGGGTTTAGTTTTGGTATAGAGTATAACAGTCCATTTTTTAATCCAAGAAACCACTGGGGGAAAACTCAGTTGTATAAAGAGTGAAAAATTTAATAAGAAATGAAATGTTCAATTAAATGTTTTTTTTTTATTTTTAACTTTGCATGGGCTCACCATTACTGTGCACTGAGAAACTATATAATTATATTAATGTCAGCAAATTTTATTTATATGTGTTTTATATATTACATTTGTTTAATAATACATAGAAAAACAATTAGTCTAAGAAGAAAAATCAAAAACAATAAGTAGCTGGAATTAATCATTAAAATGATGCAATAAACTGTAATATAAAAATATAGTAAAGCAGGGTATTGCAATATATATATACAGTATATATATACTGTATATATATTTTAAGGTCACTGGCGGTCATGTAAGCATTTCACTGCATATCGTACTGTGTATGACTGTGTATGTGACAAATAAAA
>JAQQZS010000019.1:20560537-20576089 GCA_030068045.1 Platyallabes tihoni | reverse complement strand
CCCGAAGTCTCCTGGGATAGGCTCCAGGTCCCCCGCGACCCTGATCGTAGGATTAAGCGGTATAGAAAATGAGTGAGTGAGTGAGAGAGTGAGTGAGAGTATGTTCTGCAGAGTATTTTATACATTTGGGTCTGTTTTGAACTCGCCAGGTGTGACACTGGTCTCTAAAAACATCTCAAGCTCAAATATCACTATAAATCTCACAAATCCAGAATGTTATCAGAGGAGAAAGGAGACACTTTCTCAGGGTCAGTCACAGTCGACTCTCACACTCACATCCAGGAACTGAACAGAAGTGAGAGTTGAAAGTTTGTGCTCTTTATTTTTAAATTCTCATTCATTCACATAAAGAAAGACCAATCTGGTCTCTGATGTCTCTTTGATATTCTGTATTCTACACTACGTTACCAGTCTCGCTTCCCCCGGACACACTGATCCTGACCGTGACTTGTTTTCAGAGATGACCAACACAGATTGTAGCGTTACGACCTCTTTCAGAGAACTCACTTAACCTTCTGTTAAGAGTTTAACAAATCAAGTTAGCACAAGTCTCAGAGCTCCCCCAAAAATGTGTGCGTGTGTGTGCGTGTGTGTGTTCATGATCCAGCATAAATACCTCTCATATAATGCATGTTGCATGTTTCGATTCCTGAATTCCCCATTTCACTCCTCCTCCATGTTTGCTGTTTCAGTGTCAGGGGAGGGGTGCTTTATATGAGGTCACAACTGTGGGAAAAACAGCTTGTTTAAGCTGCGGCCAAAACAAACAATCTTTCCTAAAGATCTAAACGTGACTTAAAAGTGACTTTTGGATAATAGGACTACGTTAAGCTTACATAAGCGTTCAGAAATCCCAGCAATCATCCCTTCAGGATACAAATCAGCTCTTTATTCACAGCTATACTGTACAGCCTATAGACCACTACTGTGCAAGAAAGGCTTAAAAAATAGATTTTAGCCAACATTTAAAGAGCAAAAATAAAACAACAAAACTCAAGCACAGTAAGAAATCAATAAAGCATGTTATCAGCGAGACCACTTGATCACTGATAGCAATCCCATTGTTTTTCTTGGTCGTATAATAACCTGTTCCCCTGTCAGACTCCGCCGCGCTCGCGCTCAGAGTAGACACAACAAAAAAAATGAGTTCGTGCCCTTACAAGCTGAGATTGGAAGTTGGAAGCAAAATATCATCCTAAAATGTCACTGGCTAAATGCCAGCCCGAGTCAGAACAGTTCGTCACGGGCCTGAGTCAGCTAGTGGCCAACATTTAAACACGTGAACACGTTCTTTCTCTCCTTCCCTAAATGAAGACGTGCATCCGAAACCCCTACGTGTTCTGAGATAAAAGGATGGAGACAGCATGACGCTGGATACCGAAAGGTCAGCTTAATTAATAAAGAAAGCTTCCTGCACTTGTCCGGGAGAAATCGGACATGTTCTGGGTTTTACCTTCTTTCTTTTTTTTTTTTTTTAAATGTTAAGGACATATCCGTTCTCTGAAGCCTCGCTCCTGTGATTAATAAAAATGGTTTAAAGTGTCAGGCTAAAGTCAGGTTCAGAATCCTGGGAAAAATCGTCAAACAAGACAAAGCACAACTCACAAAACACAACGACAGGTCATTTCACGCCACATCACTGTTGAATTCTGATTGGTCGGAAGGTGTTGATTAGTTCTCTATAACAGACACTTTAACATTACAGTATCTGCAAATCGGTTAATTATTATCGAGCTTGTTCTGATACGTTAACGTGCACTTTATGTTGTCATTTTACTGTTTTTCATCTCTTTGTCGTGTTCTTTTTTTAATTGAGGGTGTTAATTGAGGATTGTTTGTTAATTAATGTTGTTAATTGATGTTGTACTGTATGTAGCACCTCAGTCATGGAGCAACGTCGTTAGGTTTCACTGTGTACTGAACTGTATATGGATGAAATGACAATAAAAGCTGACTTGACTTGACTTGACTTTATTGCAGTGTTTCTCAAAGTGTGGGAAGCACCCCCTAGTGGAAGGTGAAGTTACTGCAATCAGGACATTTACAATAAGTGAATAATTCTAATTATAGTTTTATATAATAATTATAATTTTCAGTTTTGTGGTTAAGATAGAAAATATCGAAAGCACTCTATGATTGAAAACTAACATTAACAATGTATTCAGGAATAATAATCACTGGTATTTAAAATATGTGTAACACTTATATACGTAAAGAAAGAGCTTACCTTCATGTCTCGGTCGGAGTTGTAATTTAAGGGAAAAAATGTGTGTGCGCCTCACAGTACATTTACAGATTTCAAAACAGAACACGTCTTTCTTACTTTATTAATCATGGATATGATGAAGTTTTCTGATTTACGACTCAGGGAAGGAGTCTCCAGTTTCAGCAATCTGTAAATTAAGAAAAGCTGGAACTGGCCCAAAGTTTTTGGAAATGTTCAGGAATTTTAGTAACATGACAAGCTGTGTTTTTACTCTTATTAACTTTAAGAGAGATGAAGAGATTAAAAACAGGCTTAACATGTTACAGGTTCAAACATTACGTATAACTACACGTAAATCATATGATACTGTACGATACGTCCAGTGTGGCATCATCGCTGGTCTGCCAATGATTTGAAGGTTCTTTTAGAAAAAGGCTTAACCTCAAAAGCCGATTAGTATTTACCCTGAAAGAGGGAGAAGTGATGCTTCGCCTTGTTTGACGTAAGCGACATTGACGACACGATAAAGCTTTATTAGGAACGACAGAGTATGTACAGTAGAAAGCAGAGCCAAAAAGCTGCCAGTATGGTCTCCGGTAATACTGAAGTCTCCTCCCTTAAGCAGTGGAAGTAACAATTGACTGCAGTCCTGAAGTATCAATTGCAATTTGTGTTCCGGCTCTAAGACGGTCTAAACCAGGTCATTAACTGAGGAGCTGAATATATTTAAGGTGCGTGAGGGAGGGAGCTCATCAAACCCGAGCCATAAAGGACTTCCTCTGAGATCACTTGTTCTTAGTAGTCCAATTGAATAATACATTATACTGAATTTGCATTCACAAAACCCCTTTTTATCCCGAGCAAGACTTTTATGAATACGTTCGGTGAACTCCGCAGTCCCAAAAAAGCCCACGGGGATCTTTAAGAGAAAGTGACATTTTTGCTTCTTTCGCTTTCCGGAACTAAAATGGAATTGCTTTCGTCCCATCAGTACAAATGAGCCATACATAAACATATGTCATGTTTAAAAACATCTTCAATGCCTTGTTTTTAAATTAATTAAAATCATCCATTGATGAGTTCTGGTTGGACTGAAACCAGACACAAAAAGCCTCGGGTGAAAGCATGAGAAAGCAAAAGAAGAAAGAGATTCATAACGAGAGCAGCAGTTCTCACAGCCTTCTAAAAGACACGTGGCTTTAAATGTGTAATGTTCCTCTTCTTCTGCTTCCGTGTCCCAATTCATAAAATAACCAGTCTGTTCTGCTGCGTGGAGCGCAAGCATAAATCAGAGGAATGTTTTTATTCTGGCCCCGAGTGGTCCACCTGCGGGGACGGCATGATTGAGTGGAAGAAAAAAGAAAAAAACATGGCCGTTTGGTAAAATATGAATAACACCGACTGGCGTTGTTCACTCACGGCATCGCAGATCTGGAGACACATTTATCATTTAAAAACGTCTCGAAATGGACGCAAACCGAATGTCCCGAAGAGGCATTTTTCATTTTCATGAAGTCGACTCTTAACAGTGTTTAGCCTGTTCAAAGTGAATATTCATCACCGCAAACTTTCACACACACACACACACACACACACACACACACACGGCTCTGTTTGCTCGCTTCACTTGTTAAGTCACTTCCTTTGACGTGAGGTGGGTAAGCCTGGGATTAAACATCATAAAGCTCATTAGGAAAACAGCGTTCATGATTACAGGTGTGAGGAATAATTAACTGAAGATCGGATTCAGATGTTTTTCAGCCTAAACATATGATCTGCTTGATACAGTAGATGAGCATGGTATTTACTAAGGGCTCTATAAATATGTATTCAGATCATAAATGAAATCACGATGACTCAATGCTGACGGTTCATCATGAGGGCTCAGGACGGAAATCGCTCCAATATTTTACAAGCTGAAATTGCCTCAACATCAGATGTGTGTTCTTGTAATCAGATTACCGGGTCTGAAACTAACTGTGGTATAATAAAGCATAAAGTATAACAAGAAAATAACCCAGATCCAATGTTTTGTGTTTGTTATGATCTCGATTTATAGCAATTTTGTTTTTTGTTTCTGATAATAAAACAATCAGAACCAGCTTTAAAGAACACTAATCAGGCCAACGTTACTTAGGTTTCTTTATGAATCTCATTTCAGCCCTAATTTTGACACTTACAGTAACAGTAACAGTCCATGTCAGCTTTTGACCCTTTTCGGCTTCCACATTCTTCAGTGAAATCGCTTACTTTTCTCGTTTAGTAAGTTTTTCGCGTTATATTGATTTTTGTATAAAAAAGTAGTTATTTTTACAATATAATGTCAAAATGTAATAAATTCTCAATAACAAATGTAACAAATGTCCAAATACCCTTTTAATGAGATGTTATAGATATCATCAGTCAATTCTTTTTTTTTTTTTTTTTTTTTAAGCAACCCCACCAATTCACTGGCTGTTTGGTAACAAAAAATTATTTTGTACACCATAGAATTTTTATTAAACATCATGTCATGCTAAGCCTAAAAAGAAATAGTAAGTATAAAATATAATAATTATTATTTTAGTCTATTATTCCTGTTTTTGTTTTTTAAAAAAAGAGCTATTTTTGATTTTACAGACTTCAAGGAAAAATTTCTTAGTTTTGCAGAAGCTAATGTTTAGCAACTCATATAAAAAAGTACAAATATTCAATCGAAATGCACACACACACACACACACACACACACAGATTAAAGCCACAAACTGACGGGAAAAAAAAAAAAAATGGAGGGGATAATTACAAAATCATGCCTAAGTGCTCTCGTCTACTCCAGCGTTATTGCTTGCTATCAAGGAGAGCGACTAATTTTGGGGAAGCTTATCTCATTAGAGACTGCTGTGGAGCTTCCCGATGTTGGTGATCGAGGGATTCATGATGAAATCCTCAAAAGAAAAAAAAGACAGAACTAACAAGAAGAACGCAGTGAGCTGTGGTGATAATAACGGCTTCCAACCGCTCGGTCTTGTTTGAGCGGAACCTAAAACACTGTTCCTCGAATCGTCGCTCTGCACTGTGGCAGTCCTAATCGGGATCCCGCAGAAGGTTTATCTGAGAACACAGGAGCCGTCACTTGTCGGAAACAGACATGTGTTCTCCTCGTTTAATTTCCATTAACGCTCGGTCCATGCCGGGCGGCGGTTTATTTATGCAAAAACAAATGCAGATGAAAAAAATAAAAAAACAACAACAAAAAAACAAGGAGAGCAGCGAATACGGCGGCGTGCGGGGCGAAATAATTAGTCAAATGAAGCGTGACGTGAATATTCTTTGCCAAAAATAAATAAGAAGGCAGCGGCGAGCTGGCGGCGCTTCATCTAGACCAATCTGGCAGAGACACACAGATACAGATACAGATGGAGTAATACAGTGCGGTTATTTTCTTTAATCCTTTAATCACAATTTGCTTTGCAATATATTAAAACACAACACAAAGCAAGCAAATGTTGTATGCTGATATCACAGTGCATCAGATCTCACTGACATCAGCACATGCTTACTGTATACACACCGTGTCATCGTTTCTATAGCAACGGTTTATTCACATGGACGCGCACAAGAAATTCTTCAAATCGTGACGGATTAAAAGGAAGGAGTCTCCAGTGTCAGAGCTTCATAACAGTGTGAAGTAAAGCTGTACTGTAAGTTAAGGTTTTCAGACATTTTTAGGACCAAGGAGTTTAGGAAAAGGAAAAAGAGAGGTTGGTGAGAAAAAAAATTGGAAAACGAGTGATGTGTGGTGGAAATGAGAAAAAAAGAGAGATTTTTAAAAGAAAAAAGTGGCCGATGAGAAAGGAAAGAAAAAAAGATATTAAAAAAAAAGAGAGAAAAGAAAGGCTGGTGAAAAGGAGGAACAGACAGCAACTATTTTCATATTTAGTATAACATTAAAATAATAAATATATGAAACATTCTTTAAGAAATGAAAAATAACTCTATAAAGATCTATACAATTGTCTTCCAACAATCAAACAAACAAACAAACAAACAAATAAATAAATAAATGTTCCATCAGGAATGTTTAGAGAGCTCAAGCAGAGCGTCTGACGAAAGAAAATATAAACATATTGTAAGACTATATATTATCATCATAAGACTCCGCATGCAATTTGCATATAAATGATATAATGTATGAGTAGAAACTGAAAGGTGATACACAAATACGCTACACACGTCCTGGTGATTATGCGGCTGCAAATTAATCTCTAAAACGCACACTATAAAGCAACACTTTACCCCTCCTATGATTATACTATAAAAGCCGATTCTTTCATGCTATGTGTAACAAGATTAGGTTTAATTACAATCTCTGCAAACAAACATCTGCAAATCGCAGCCAGGAACAATATCAGGAGTAAACTGAAAACGCTACTGTTACATAAACCGGCGAAAACTTGAAAGCGTGAAATTTAAGATAAAATAAAAACAACGAAGCAAGCCGATCTCTATTTCTTAATTGGCTTCACCGTGCAATCTGATGAGGGATGTGAAAGTTCAAATTAACACCGGAGAATAAACCACCGCTGAAGGACTGGGAATGTAGAGCTGATCGAATTCACACCGCGGGTCCGAGTTTCAGTCTCAGCCTTACGGTTCCAGTTCATACTCGGTGTGGGTCAGAAGAGCAGCTCGGAAATCAGACTGATCACAGGATGATCATTATGGAACCTGCTGTTGTGCATTTTAACACTGTAACACCTATTAATAAAGAAACAGTACAGTATGTACATTATGAGGCATGGTGGTTAGCACTGTGATCTCGCATCTCAAGGGACGAAGGTTTTCTCCCAAGGTCCAAAGACATGCAGAGGAGACGGGCACCCTTGTCCTGGGATGACCCCGACTCCGGCTAGGCCTGTTGCGACCATGTACAGGATAAACGCAATAGAGAATGAGTGAACATTAATAAGAAGTGCATTAATACTATAAACTCCTGATATAGCACTACCAATGTGTGTTCACAAATGTTAATCACAGGTTTATACTGTACTGTACTGTATAGATGCACTCGTTTCTATAGTAACAGCTCATTCACAGGACCTGCTCGTCCTACAATCAGATTTAAACCAGTTTAATCCCGGTTACGACTCTGTTGTGAAACTCAGCATGACTCGGCGGCATCCAGAACACCCTTGACAACTGCTGATTCAGGCTAATTGCACGTGTTTCAATAATCTGCATCCTCGTCCTCTTGCTGTCCACTTCCTGTCCGCTCGCTGTGACGTGAATACACACACGCGGGAGCGCTGATTAGCATGCAGGGTGTAGCGCAGATTTGTCGACTGTCAGTGATGTATGAAGAAGCGGTCAGCACCCTGTCGACAGTTAACACATCGGAAGACGTGCTCAGAGGTCAGCCAAGCTCAGAGAGTCAGCGCAGCACGCCTCGCGCTCAGACTGAGTCTCGTACATCACGCATCGGTGTCCGGACATGCCCGGGTGTCACTCCGAAAGCTGAAAATGTACATATGTTATACCGAAAGGGAAGTTTTTCATCTTTCACTCAGGACTATTGTTATAAAACATCGATATGAACCTGAGCTACTCACAGAGCTGCTGTTAAAGAGAATTAATCGTCTTCTGACCAATCAGAGTCCAGACTGCACGTGCGCCATGGGATAAATAAATGTAAATGTATTCCACTGTAACATTTAAAACGAGGCCTCTCCGAGCACATCGCGCGATTTCAGCCGCAGCACCGAATCCACACAGAGATAAACAGGGAAATCAAATGAGCGACTTCGGCGAGGAGATCTCAAGGAGGATCGCGCTTTGAAGTACGAGCACTAGACGGCTTAATCAGAGGAGTGAATTCACTTAAAAATAAAGTCTCTGAAATGCGTGATGGGATCCTCTTCTCCCCGCTCAACAGCGCAGAAATATTGCTCGGTTAGTTTGTTGATCTCAGACTTGATTAATGTCATCTTCAGGGAGGGAACGCTCGAGGAGGGAGTAGTAATCATACGAGAACCAAAACTCGGAGAGAGAAACAAATGTCGGGGAAATACAGGGGGGAAATACGGTCATGTTTCAATACTAATTCAGGTGCTTGTTATATGTGATGTGTTTTTACGAAACTACAGTAAGACAATTAGTAAAGAGAAATTCCAGTGGTTAATAAGCTAATAAGTAAGTTAATTAGCATGAGGTTCGGTCATGCTTGTAGTCACTAATTTGATATAGTTGTAACGACGTTCAACATCGAGACAACATTGTTTTAGAAAGTTAGAATGACTTTGATTAAATGACATCGATGATAAAATTAAATGAACGACCCTCAAACAACGTTGCAAGTACAACCTCAAAACAACAGAATTGTAACCTTTGGAACGTTTATACCGATCAACATCCCTTAGCACAACGACAATCTCACGCATCTCTTAGTGTAAAGTCGTAAAGCCATCTCTCTGTTTCATTTTCTTCATTTTCCGTAATATTACCATGACGTGCGTCTTAGCTTCCAAATGACTCTACTGTAATATGGAGATTGTAGCGCTCGTTGTTATATACGTGCATCTACTACAGTAACTTCGACAGCACGCCCCCTAGTGGTCCAGTGTTCTCACTGCAGCGACCTCGTCCACAATCGTCATTGCACCGTTCAAATGTTTCACTGCGGCTAGGAGTCTCTTCACCGCACTGAGCTTCTGTAGTCTTCTGTAAATGTCAATTGCTTTTACGTCTTCACTCACCAGAGATTTCATCATGAGTCTCGGGTTTGACTTTGTATTATTACTGCATTAGTGAGAGATGTACAGCTTGCAGGGACCTGTCCATGGATATCCTGTCTTTACTCTACACACTCACGTCCATATTCCTTATTTTGCCCTGTGCGGTTTGCTAAAATTAGCCTGGTGTTTTCAGACCGCAGGTCACGTTGTTTAGCGAGAATGACAAGCCGAGGCTTTGATGAGTTTCTGACAGCACAAGGGCTGGTACCATAACAGCAGCACACTCCATCTTCTGCAATGTTCAGTAACCGTTCCACACAGAGCGTCCACACGCCACTAGTCAGGTAAAGCCATGCACTACCGACACCTTAATAAAGAGTGCCTTATATAGCCTTAATCACTATAATAACCTGAGAAGCTTCATTCAGCACAAGAGCATTTGGTGTGATTAGGCTGATTTGTTTAAAAAAAAAAAAAAAAGAAGAAAGATAGAAAGCAAACCTTTCCACGGTATGATCGCAGCACGGCGAAAAAGAAACCTTTAAAGGTCAGGATGGTTTAAGAATAGGATCTGTTTTTAGACTGTAATGGTTGCTATTGACATGACATTTTCCACTTCCCGGAGTGCAATGCTCCATTGAATCTCTTTGGGCCACCAGAAAGATTTGCTTTTTGTTTAATTGAACAAATTCAGAAGTCTGCAATTTGGAAGAAAAAAAAAAGAAGAAAAAAAAAGGATGCACTTAAATAAACAAACAAAAAAAGATGCATGATATTTTGTTTTTTTTATAATGCACTAATAAATAAAAGGTTAACAAATACTGTATAAACAGCCAAAACACAGTATTGGGGCAAATTTTAAAATTTATTTTATTTTAGGTTATACATATAATATAGAAAATGTGTGTGCTGAAGAAGCTACTTCTGAAGTTTATGCAACATAGAAGTGACCGATCTCACATCCCTAAAAATATCAAGTTGCTAACTTCAGCCATTTTGGAGAGATGATTTTATATGTGGCCCCCAAAATGGACATTTTCAGCGTTATACTGCAAACGATAGTCATTTAAAATGCAAATTACCCACACTTCTTTTTGAGTATTGATACTAAAATTGGTGTTTAAGCTATAATCTAGAAGCATATGTAAAAATGTTGCTTTTTTTTTGTTTTTTTGGTAAAAAGCTTAAAAAGCAAAAAATCTGTAGTGTCTGTAACCATGTCAAATTCATGTTGCATTCTCTTAACAAATTCACTTTTTCAGGTTTATGTCTTTTCATGTTAAATATAATTTGGCCAAATTTCATCTGAATGACAATTAAGATCACTGACAGATTTAAATTCATTCACGTTTTCCTACTGTACTGTAGGTGAGACACTTTTTTAGCACCGATACCATGTTTTGGCAGAAAGTGAAGCAACATGCAGAGGATATAAATACAGAATATCCTTTTTTTGTTTGCAGCTGCTACAATATAAACTAGCTTGATTGATAGAAAATGTAATGTAACTATAAACACCTCAAATCCATGAAGTATCATTGTTTAAACTATAATTTTGGGAGAGAAAAAAAACACTGTGTCTACAGCAAAACACAATTATCAAGTCCCTCGAATATACTCTTGAACTTTATGACGTGAACACACTTTACGTTAAGAGCTTTGTGAGCGTTTCTATGGAGTTCCCCAGTTACCAAAGCAAAAGCAGCGGCAATTTAAAACCCCCTAAAGCGCTCTGTCTCACTGCTTCCTGCACCGCCGTATCTCCAGTTCTCTTACTCATCACTCGGAAAAACGGCATGCTGTGATTTTAGGTCAATTATAAACGCTTAGTCATAACAGCCATTTTTGTGCAATGACGAAAAAAAATCTGTCTTCGTTTTTATACTCAGGGAAACAGTGAAGGCGGAAGATCCCAGTCCAGTTCTAATCCTCACCAGGTTTCCCAGAACTCCCCTTAACACCCAATTTACATCACATTTTCACTTTACCTGTTCTTTAGTGCTATAAACCTGACATACTGTACCTTCAGTGTATACGCCGTCACATCCAGGATAAAACTGAGCATTTTTTTCAATTGCACCCATAATAAATGCTTTTTAGACAAACATTTTATCCCGCACCCAGAGGGAGGGCTTGTTCTTCAGCAGCAGCTTGTTAGCTCATTAGCATGAGTAAGGTACAAGGAACGTTCAAGTCAAACTGGGACTTGACGAAATTTCTAGTGAATGAAGGTGTTACAGTGATTGACATTTACAGGAGACTACAGGAGCACAGTACGGCGATGAGACTCTTAGTAGCAGTAAGACGTGTTTAAAGTAAGCCGTACGTCCGTGAATAACGATTGTGGGCGAGGTCGCTGCAGTGGCAACACTGGACCACTAGGGGGCGTGCTGTTGCATCTGGAAGTTGAGTCATGCCAACTGGACTTCTTTCTTGTGCAGTAGATACGTTTCGCTACTCATCCAAGTATCTTCTTCAGACTGATATGTTACTACTAGTAGTGAACCGTATCTACTGAACAAGAACGAAGTCCAGTTGACATGACTCAACTTCCAGTCTTAAAAAAGGCCATAAGTCTGTGAATGCGGATCCCGGCCGAGGTGGTTAACATTCAAGTGAGTAGAACACATGATCCTTGAAAATCGACGGATAACTTGCAGAGAAGACGCATCTGTCTGTGTGAACTGTAGAAAAATTGTTCACCAACACCACTTGCACGTTACAGGAGTTATTGCCACGTCCCCCGAACAGTCCTGACCTCACTCCAGGACATTTCCACATGTTTGGGCCATTAAAGGAGTTCCTGGGAGGACAACGTTTAAAATGTAAAGCAGGCAGTACAATCATGACTCCAGCGTACAGAGAAAACTTTCTATCTTACACTGGGATAAGTGCATTAGTGTAGCAGGGGATTATAAAGAAAAATAAAGGGAGTTTTTACTCTCAGAACTGTATACTGTTATTCTGCACAATCAAAAATCCTGCTTTGACATGAACAACCCCATGCAATTATATAATTAATAATATATATACTGTATATATATATATATATATATATATATAAAGAAAAAAGCAGGAGCACTCCGATGTTGTGGAGCACGTGAGTGATTGTGGAGGAGATTGAATTTAGCGTTGCTGTCCAGTTAAACAAGATGTTAATCATAGATTAGAGCTAATCACTATCGACTGGTCAATTTCCAGCATTGGGTAATTAGATAAATGCGAAATGATTCAGACTGAACGAGGAAAATAATGACTGTTTTTTCAACACAAATGGATGAGAAATAATATTTCCACCGCTGAGCTCTGACACATTTTAATAACAGTTTCTGTGCCCCGTTTCATTTATTTATTTATTTTTTGTTTCTCAGGAGGAGAATTTAAATTATAGCAATGACAATTAAGGAAATGACTCCTGCTCCTATGTGGCACATTTGGGACGAGTTGAGCTTATTTCCTGGCTCGGCTTGGCTCATTTCTCCCCCACAGCATCCAAACCTGCCGTAAATGTCCCTCCATGCTGCCGCTTACACTCTCTTACACTTTCTATGAATCTTTAATGCAAGGTGTTCGGGTTTGTTTTCCACACAGACAGCAGGTTCAAGTCGTTTAGCAGCTGCATGAGACTGATTAAGGAGGAGAGAAAAAATAATGCATAAGGTCCGTGACTCGATCGTGAATTAGCTGTGCTATGTACTAAGTTTCAACGAGGAGGGAAAAAATTTAAGGTGAAACCGAGGCTTTGATTACGGCTAAAACTGAGCTTTTTGGTGAAGTTAGTTAAAGTACCAAGCATAGCTCCAAACAGTGTATTAATAATAGGTGTATAAATTAAATAAGCTGTATAAATTCAAACCAGACTAGTCGTTCAATTAGGACAAAAGTAATGGCACCCTATGCAAGCCTGTTTCGCAAAAGTTAACACTAGCAGAAAATTAAATGTCCTCTGTATTATGAAGATTTTTTTCATTTAAAACTTAGTTGCTTCTACCAGGAGGTTACAATTTGACCAGAGATAGTTTAGACTTTTACTTTTTAGCAGAGCTAATGACTTTTACAATCAATTCAACAAGGAAATGATATTGTGGCAGGGTGTTAAATAAAAACAGGATTTGAAGCCTTTGGTCTGATCTGAAGACCACGCCCATACCCACATGAACAAACCTAAAATTAGAAATATAAATGAAAAATGAAATGATCTACTTGCAGGATAATGTAGGATCTTCTATGAGCATCTACGACCTTATTAGACATCAAAGGAAATACATTGGTGCGGTTATTATTTTTTTTTCAGCAAATGTTATTTTAACAGCAAATATTAATTGTGGGGTGCCAATACTTTTTGTATTTTTATTTTTTATAAATAAAAATTAGGGTTTCGCAAAAAGCTTGATGGACCTGAGAAATTTTGTATAGGGTTCAAACGAAACTTGAAGGCGTCCATATTACCTATTGCGTGTACTGTATGTTACGTATACAATCAATTTTTTGCTCCTTTTCAGGAATTGAAAAATCTACAATCAAAGATGCAGCACTTATTTCTAATGTACACTTCAGAATTTTTTTAATCTAACAAAATCACCATGAGTCTTTTTGCAGGCTTGATTTTTGATAATGAATAGAACTGTAGCGTAATGATTGCGGCGTTCATAAAGTAAATTATGAGGATGCCACAACAGGACCATTAGTGCAGGCTGGCTGCTCTCTCCGAGCTGAGCAGTGCATTCTGGGAAAACAAGGAAGATAAATGTGATGCATTTGATGATGAATGTGTTGCGATCGAAAAGCAGGAGAAAAAGATTTCCTGATTTTAAGGGATGCTTCAGTATACTGTATATATAGATATTTACAGTAGGAACAGTTGTTTTTTAGATCCGGTCAGGAAAATCAGCATCTCTTGACCCCTAGAAGGAGGCGGAGCTCTGGACATGATTAGGTTTCTCAGCACAAACAGGTAGAAATGCATTTCTTTTCCAGGACGGACTCAGCTGTAAATCGTAAAGCTAATTTTAACACTCACACATGCTTCTACTGTACCGCTTTATCCTGTGTACAGGGAGCCATCTGATTCTAAAATAGAAAATATTTTCAATCATCTAAAAACTGGAGCACTGGTAAACACTTATAAACATTTATTTTTACTGTACGCGTCTTAATAAACACTTAATCTTATTCTCCTAATATGCCTGCTAGCTCTTCCTGCAGGCTCTCCTTGTCTACATGTTTCTGAATCTTTCTGGAATTTCTCATTTCTGACTCAGAAAATGTTCATTTAACTCAGAGTTTCTACTCTGGAAGGAGTCTTCGAACCTCAGTTTAATGTGATGTCATGTCAAGATAGCTGCTCATGCCACTAGTAATAAATATAAACTGCACTTTAGGAAAAGGAGTGTATAGTGGTATTTATATTCAATCAGTGAAGACAGAAATCCCAGCATGCTGTCTTAAAATTGTGGCAACAGTTATTGGGAACTTTACAGACGTTGGACCAACACTGACTATATAATGTTGGGTTATTTAAGCAATTTCACAGTCCACATTGTGCTGTTGTACTGAATATTAAAGCAGCTAAAAAGCACAAGGAACAGACTGGAGTACTGGAGCTACAGTATCACAGCCGCGCTGAACATATCGCTTTTATACTACAGTTCCACGAACACCATTTATTAACAACAGATAATATGATTTGTTTCTTTATTTAACCAGTTATTTTGCTCCGCCCACACATATCCCTTCGACACGTGGCGGAACTAACTAACCACGACTGTTGGAGCTGGCGACCGATAGTTAGTGAGCAACAGTTGTATTGCAATTAACAGGGGTAAAAGTAGTTTGTACTGGTACTATGGTACTATGTACGTTACATGGAAAGCTAGGCCGCCACATAGGATGTACAAACACTTGTTCCAAGTGCTGAGTTAGACGTCCAGTGCTGTTACCGTCCATTATCAATTGCGTCCATTATCTCCTCCAATCAGATTACTCATTCAGAGCTAAATATGGTGTAATGTTAAACGAAAGAACTGAACCGATATCTTGTGTGAGACGCGAGCTCCGTTTTCAAATTTTACAACGCTAAATGCTAATGCTAAGCACTGGTCCACCAGAGAAGCTGCTGTTAAGCCAGTAAATGCACATCGCTTTGTCAAACCTGAGCTCCACATAACGACGTCCTCCAAGTCAAACACAATTAGACAACTGTAATTTAATAAGAACGTAATTGAGCTGGAAAGACGATGCTTAATGTTCAAGATCTGCTCTGTGAATCTGGACCTTACACAGTTCGGACGTTGTGCGAACATCATATCACACAACAGTGGCGTACTGTACATACTGAAGTCAGACATGCCTAAATCCTGAGCAATACAGTATCATTCACACTTTTTCTCTCCTAAATCTATTCCCGTCCTTCGCCCTCTTGCTGCTGCTGCTCCAGTTCTGCTGTGTTTGGGAGTTATTATACACTTCTCTGTAATATTTTCGAGAGAACATTAAACAGAGAGGTAACGGCGCAACACTCAAGTGACGCCCGGGCACTTTGTGTACAGGAGACGCTCTGTGTGTGTGTGTGTGTGTGTGTGTGTGTGTGTGTGTGTGTGTGTGTGTGTGGGGGTGGGGGGGGGGGGAGCTGGTGTG
>JAQQZS010000019.1:20547258-20558094 GCA_030068045.1 Platyallabes tihoni | reverse complement strand
TAGATAGATAGATAGATAGATAGATAGATAGATACTGTAGATAGATAGATAGATAGATAGATAGATAGATAGATACTTTAGATAGATAGATACTGTAGATAGATAGATAGATAGATACTGTAGATAGATAAATAGATAGATACTGTAGATAGATAAATAGATAGATAGATAGATAGATAGATAGATAGATAGATAGATAGATAGATACTGTAGATAGATAAATAGATAGATAGATAGATAGATAGATACTGTAGATAGATAGATAGATAGATAGATACTGTAGATAGATAGATAGATAGATAGATAGATAGATACTGTAGATAGATAGATAGATTTCAGATAATTATAAGGTTGTGATACAAAATCACAATACAAATCGAATCGGCATCTGTGTATCGTGGGAATATTGTATTGGCTACTCCCTCATTATTCCCATCTCTTGTGCTTTTTAACAGTCAGAAGTAAACTGTAACTTTAATTTTTCTGACATAAGGACTAACATGACAATCTGTATTTTTAAGATTTAAGTCTCTTTATAGCCTGTATAACATACGTAAGAACAGGAATACGTCACATATGTTCCACGTTGTGTTTAACATACAGTAACTAAAAGGGACGGTCATAAATTTTGTAATATCATATGAAAAGAAAACAGAAAATATTTGCCCAAATAATGTCTCCGGAAATGAGGACGTTCATGCACATTTCTTCTTGTTTCAAAAACCCGCGGTATATTTCCGCACAATGCTTCTAGAGGGTCAAACCAAATGGCTCACCTGTTTAAAAAAACTGAGGTGTGCTTTGCGCCCTCTCATTCAGCTCACCAGAAAGTGAGCAACTTGTGGACAACTTGGGGTAAGAAATTCTGCCTCATCCCCCCCCTGCAGTCCCCCCGGCAGTCATGGACTTACATAGGTGGGTTTACATATGCATTAATATTTCAATAATAATGGGAATATTCACCCAATTAGAATAAAACAGGTGATTGTCGAGGGGGAACTTTTCCTCAAGAGCCAAAAAGAAGGCGTCAAATTGCTGTGGTACCAAATACATTTTAGTGTGAGTGGTATAAGTCTTTACCCCAGCATGTTAGGAGACTGGGGTCAAGCGCAGGGTCGCCTAAGATACTGCGCCATTGGAGCACATGGTGTTAAGGGCTTCGCTCAAGGGCATAGATGTGGCACCTTGGTGGAGGTTGGAGCACTGGCCTTTTGATCAGTAACTCAACACTCTTAACCCTCTGACCTACCACTGGCCCTAAGTGCCAGGGAGAGCGGGAACGTAGGGTCAGCACAGTCCGAGAGCAATGACTGAACCTCGTCTCGGGCGAACCACATTCTTGATCAGGTTATCGACCCTGCCAGGTAAGTTATTTAAAAAGAATCATCTTTGGGTTGGTAACGCTAACATCGCTTCACCACACCGCTCACCATGTCACTGACTATTTTCCTCTAACTTCATGTGCTGAAGTAAAAGTGGAACGTGTGGCATCACAGGCAATATCAGTTCTCTATGAAATTCCCAAAGCAGCATTGGGTGTGAATAAATATTAGAGTGACACAGATCTGCCAAAAAACCTTGCTTATAAAGCTTCAGGCAAAATAATTAATTCAACAGGGAATAATGAAACGTTCCAAAGCAAAAAAAATAATAAAAAAAAAGAGACGAGATGAAGTTTAGTATTGTGTTAGTCTTTTGAACTTCGGCTTTTATCTAAAAACGCAAGGGCCGAGACAAACTCCATCAGACTTCCGAGTGACAACATTGGCTAAATTTGGAGAACATCTTTATTTACAGAAGGAGGCGATTGACATTTACAGAACACTTCAAGCACAGTTCAGTGATGGGACTCTTAGTGGCAGTAAAACATTTGTCGCCAACTTGGAACTGTACAGTACATACAGTCATTCACCAACACCACTTTCACGCTACAGGAACTCGGCTGGGACAACATCCCCCGTACAATCCTGACTTTATATTTCCACATGTTTGAGCCATTAAAGGAGTTCATGAGAGGCCAGCGTTTCAGACATGGAGTGAAGCAGGCAGTCGATCACGGCTTTGGCAGACTGATAAAAACTTGGTGGTGTCCAAGCACCAATGAAACACTGGGATAAGTGCATTAGTGTAGCAGTGGATTATATAGAGAAATAAAGGGAGTTTATACTCAGAACTGTGATCTGTTATTTAAAAGTCCCGGTTTGACTTGAACGTCCCTGGTAAATTTTGTGAATAAGATGCATTAATAAAAAGTCTAATTTATATTATATTATTTCCATTATTATTATAAGTATTATTAATATTGCTATAGTCTTCATTATTATTATTATTATTATTATTATTATTATTATTATTCCATTTTCAAAGCAGAACAGGTTTTAGCAGCTTTATTCCAGTCATGTCTTGCAGAATGATTGACACCTGATGTATAATTACAGCTCACTGCTCTATTGATTAGAGATCCTGCTGATTTCAGTTAATAAGAGCTGAAATTTCAGAAACAGACAGACGGAAAGCAACAGATTTGACGTCTTGAGGAATCCTGCAGGTGTATTTAGGCAGAATATCTCTCTCTCTCTCATTACAGACAGACCACATCTCGCAGTCATCACCACAAACACCATGTCCCGTCCAGCGCGACTGATTAATCAAAGTTATGCGGCGTCCACCTGAGACTTTTTTTCTGGGCAATTTTTTCATCTTTTTCAAAACACTGACTAATTATAAATTCAGGGGCTGTTCAGATATGGTCTGGATTTCCAAACATCATAAAGCAGCAGCGCAGAAACGTACGCACAGGGCAATTAGAGTAGACGTCCGTGTCAGGGAGAGGTCTATTCTCCTCATTAGCAGGTGAAGAATTCTTGCCTTACGTGCAGAAACACGTTCACTGATCATCGCTTAGTGGACAAAAATTAAACATCACAGGGATGAGTAATAATGAAGGATGACTTCTTTCATGCTATGATCTCACTCGCACAGTGATTTCAAAGCTTAGTAAAGCTAGTTTCACAATAAGATTTTATTTATTTATTTATAAATAATAAATATGCAATACAGAAAACATCTTGTGCTGAAATACTGTAAGCTCAAGCTGCCGTCTATGAAGGGAGATATCTCCATTTGCGCAGGTTTTGTAATTTTTTCGTTTCAAATAAAGCAAGAAGTATTACAAACTGTTAGTCAAATATTGTTAGTCAAGATAGTGATAAAGAAATAACAAATGACAAAATACTTTAGCAAAATTGAACTGTTTATATCAGTATGAATTTTGTTTTATTTTGCAAAACACTATAACCCCACTCCCCATAGTTTTGTCACAATGAATTAATCAGCCTGAAATTGTGTCTGTGGTGGTGTAAGTCCGCAATTTTAATTTAGATAATATTTTAGTGTCTGTGTAAACGTTACTTAACTATTTCTTAAATCCGATTCGAGATTCCAGCTTAATTGTGGTTGCTGATCTGATAAGATGTGCATTAACATGTTCAAAGCATTTAATCAGACTAGAACTTTTTTTGAAATGCGCCAAGTGTTACTGCCCGCTATAATCCTGGAATTATAACAGTAAAAGAAGAAGAAGAAGAAATCTCTGTCAGGGAGAGTTGTCTCTCTGGATAGAGAGAGACAACTGAGATTCTCACTGAGATTACCAGTTAGGAATAGGAACTAATTTGCTTCCTCTGAAGCTCCTGATGACAGCTAATGTTACCCCCATGTGGGGTAAAACGTGTAGAAAGAAAAAGAGAGAAACAATCAGCTCAAGTGTTGCTACTATTTATCTACTGAATGGATTATCAAAGTTGTACACCCCCTCTCATTCCCACAGAAAATTCTGATCGAGTAGGATCAGGTCAGACTGTTCCGACTGAGGTGTTTACATGATAGTTTTATTCTAATTGGGTGAATATTCCCATTATTAGTGAAATATTAATGCATATGTAAACCCACCTATGTAAGTCCATGACTGACGGGGAAACTGCAATGGCAGTAACATATTTTAAATCCTTTATCATGGCATCAACATTCTCCAAAAATCCATTGAATTCATTTAACTAATTCACAACAGATGCAGTTTTGTCCAGCTGATTGTTTTGATTCACTGATTAAAATAATTTTAGCTCTTTATGGATATATTTTATTTTATTATGCAATGAGTGCATGCTTTTGCTGCAAACTCAAAGTGTCAAAATTAAGGATATATGCTGACTTTCCAATGAAAAGTTTTTTTTTTATATAGCAAATCTTTTTTTTTTATATAGCATTAAAGCTAAATAGTAGGGTTTCCAATTTCATATATGTTTATTACCTGACAATAAAACACATTTTATTTATATAAGAAAGTTTTGTTTAAACAGTTCTAACATCACAATCATATTAGTTATGTAATACAAATTAATGTAGCCAAAATAGTTTAAACACACAGAATTAAATAAAAATGAAAATAAAAACGTTTCAAAGATACAGTATGGCTTTTGTCTCTCTGTCCTCATTCAAAAATGAGGCTGCTAAAAATACAACTGAATTGCAAGAGCACCCTCTGGTGGTTAACATGTTATGTGATATGTGAGCTGTGGAGAAATATTATGCAAAACAATCAGCCATGACAATTAATACATTTTTATCCAATGTGGCAGTCAATCAATTAATAATTCATTACCATTCCTACTAACTAGTTAAACACAACTGAAATAACACACTCACCGGAGAGATAATCAGTTGTAACAATTTTTAGTTGTAAGTTGTAGACAATAGGAAAAGAAAAACAAGTTTCTTTTCTGTTTTTCTTTTGTGCATTAAAGGACAAATTGAACTGAATTGCTGGTGGGAAGAGTGTTAGTGTTGTGAGAGTGTTAAGTAAAGAAATGTTGCACCACAGGATTGGTCTGAGGAACCGTCAAAGGCAAAGGTTTGGATTTATCACTTGGCAGCGTGTCGTATCATCTGCACAGAATTCAGATCAGATAGCGTTGTCCTCGACATTCACACCAGCCTCCGATAACACAGAATAACTTTCTAAATTAGTAAGGCAGTAGCGTTTGTGTCACAAAACAATGTTACCCCCCCGGTGATGCCTCCTGAAGATTATACACACTGATGTCTTACCTCATTACACTTCCTGTTTAATGATCCAGCTCTCCCTGGAACTACACGACTCGTGAGGAAACAATCGCAAGGAAATGCACGTCTTAATGTTCACACGAGAGTGCGTTACATAATGTAAACAAAACTTGATGGCTAAAATCATGATGGTCTTTAATGCGATAAGACTTTGGAGGAAAAACGTCAATCAGGCATCTTCGAGTTGAGCTGCGCATAAAAAATATAATAATAATAATAATAATAATAATAAATAAAAAACACGACATTTTTTCCCTGCCGGTGTTGTGAGTGACGCACCAGTTCTGCTTGTTGAATGAGGAGGTGAAGAGGATGACAACTGTGAAACGGCTCTCTTAGAGAATTGTGTATGAGAGCCTGGTGCATTTGCACTTTCTCTCTCTCTCTCTCTCTCTCTCTCGAGCTCTGTTGTTGCCTCTCGTTCTCTCTTTCTGTCAGAGATGTTCCTCCCCTGAGCACTGAGGCAGGAATCATGCTGCCCCATGCTCAGGGTGGGGAAAACGGTTAAGGTGGTAAAAAACTCCACATCTGCAAGATTTTGTTTTATAGCATTGCATTAAATTATATATAACTGTATACAGTACATTGTAAGATATGATAGAATGTTAGATAAAACTATTGATGATGTAGCATTATTTGGAACTATTGATAATTTTTTTTAGCTTTATGCTAACTCTATTGAAAAAGTTGTGAGTGGGAACGAAGGATTATAAAAGAGATAACGTGCACACATTACAAATATATTGGAAAATTTATTTGACTCAAAGTTTCAAAATTTAAATGTTTCTCTAGTTATAGGACTTTTGAGATGTTCTTAGGCTCAGCTTTAAGTTAAATCTAACTGTCGAGAGCATCCTGAGCAGCTGCATCACTGTCTGGTTTGGGAATTGTGCCATCTCGGACCCTACAGTGGATTGTGTGGACACCAACCTACAAGTTATTTTTTTTATTTTTTTTTTGCACAATAATTATTACCTTTTATTTGCACAAGAACTCTTTTCTATCATCACTGCTGCTTACAAGAATTGTTTACTGTTTCTCATCTTACTACTTCAACTCATTACCTCATTACCGCAGAGGATTGGCTTGTGTCATGTTGATGTCGTGTTGTCACTCTTGTTTGCACATTTGCACGTTGTCTTTTTTTATAGTCCTTAGATAGTTTTTTTTTTTTTGTCAATTTTTTGTTATTGTGTTCCTCTGTCTTGTCCAAGCTAAGTCAGCTAATTGAGTGTCTTAGTCAGTTATGTTAGTTTATGTGGTGTGTATGTACTGTAGAAACTTAGTCCATGAGGAACGTTGTTTCGTTTCATTGTGTACTTAACTGTATAGGGTTGAATAACAATAAAAGGCAACTTGACTTGAAATCCTGTAAATGCTAATGAATGATATTACTGTATACAGTTGAACCATACCTGTATATACGTACTGTATAAAAATAGCTTGACAGATCTTCTACGATGTCACTCGTATGTTATGTGAAGGGGTTTTCATCTCAACTGTGGGAGATCCGGACATCTCCATCTTAGTAAGAGACGACTCCGCTTAAATTAATCCATAAATGGGCAACTCTGTTGAACAAATGGAGTCTGGCTCTTGGGAGGAAAACGCCTCCTTACTATCTTAGGTAAAATTCTACGGTGGCTAACCTTACTTTGGATCTTATTGCACATTGTCCCGTGTCAGCTCTTACATTTCTTTTGTTTACTTAAACTACAAAGATTCCAGTTAGCTGGTTAGCTAAAGTAATTCATAGCATACAGCTAGCGTTTTAAGACCTGCAATGCAGCTGTCACTCAAATCAGCCTAATTACGTATGTTTACTTTAATCCCTTAATATAATTTATCTGATGTGTTATACTACTAAAATTCTCCCTTGAAACAGTTGGAGACCAAAACAGTTTTTTTTGTACCAGGCTGTAAATATATTGTTTCTATAATAAAGTTAGACATTTTATTATTGGGCTTTACTGGGATTGACTCACTTTTGGAACCTAGTGGAAATGTTTGGAATTGCACATTAATGAGTTGATGTAATCTACATGGATGATGTAATCTTCTCGACTCTCAACTTCCTATTAAAGGATTTCCTTTGAAACTTCACTAGTAGTCTACAGCTCTATAGGTCAAATGCAATCGCCGCTGAACTTCACTTTGTTTAAGTCGTTCTCATTATCATCGCCAAAAACTACGGTCACAAGCCAACAAAGACAAGCATACATAATAGATAAAAACATGTTTAACTACCCAAGACTCACACCCTGACATTAAGGGCATAATTAGCTTGATGCCGCTAGCGCTCAATTTAATTAAACGTAGCTTACGGTGTGATTTAAATCGGTCGAAACAGGCAAGCAAAGTAAAACAAGTGAACATTCCCTATTGGTCACAAACCTACAAGATCAATTATGATCTTATAATTAACATTTCCTTTGCGGTGAATGTCTGGCAAACAACACCGGCATGTAACAACGTTATAACTAATGATGTGCCAAAAAGATTAATACCCCTAGCACCGTCGAGGACTCGGCTCTGCTTGGTCAGAAGGAGCTGATTGGATTTCTTTAAGAGCAGCTCTGACAGTAGTGCAGCAACAAATTAGACGTTAAGATGAAATGATTGAGAGCTGCCTACACTCTTTATTACTGATGACGTCGGAGCAAAAGTGTCACCCGAGATTTGTTTTGCTTAAAACGACACACGCAGTCGTCTCTGACTGACAAGCTAAAAACATATCCGAAACATCCACCCACAGCCTCCCTGTGACACGCCCAGCCACGTCTGCTGTCAATTAACCATCACACAACCTCCATATTTCTACTCAGTACAACATGTGATGTTTTCCCTTTTTCTTTTGTTTTTGTCTTTAATAATGCAGTTACAAGGCTTGTCTTTTATTGTTTGGAAATCTGTCATGTAGTTCATGCCAACACGCGCCACACACACACATACACACACACACTATACTGGTTCATCTGGTTCAAATGGATTTGAAGAGCGACTATACTGACAACACTGAGACCAGCTGCACCTCATTCCCCGCACGCCTGAGAGGGACAAAAATGTCTCCTTGTCGTTCTGATGCAGCTCTCAGAGCTCAGGTGCGACATTAAAGAATAAAGAAACCTCTTTGCATTCGTAAGTATTTCACAGCTTGGCCCCCCAAAGGTGACATCATTCTTCAGGAGAGAGAGAAAACACACACACATACACACACACACACACACACACACACACACACACACATACAATCTTTCCTTTTTCAGCACCAACACACACGCCACTCTTGCCATTCATCTCTAATGAAGCCCATTAGTGTGGAAGCAGGACGAGTGACGTGTCCTTGTCATCTCCCTCCAATGGTATGCATTTGAAAACGGCCGATATGGACAGAAAATAGTCAGCGTGGGTAGACATAAAGTAATGAGATCCGGTCTCGTTTTGGATTTGTTACCGCAGAGGAAAGACTGACGGTTGAGTCACAAGTGGATTTTTGAGCTCACGGGTCATCGCTAGTGGACATTCCTGTCTTTAGTTTGATGGTAGCACCAGAACAGGGCGATATGACCACATGACTATAAATAGCTAGCTGCAGAGCATTTGAATAACAGTTTTATTAATACATATACCATGTTCAATACCAAATCATGGTATTGGTGGTAAAAAGTTTTCAGATAGGATCATATACTGTAACACCATTTTTCATAATACTTAATGCTTCTTATTTCCCGATCCATGCTTTTGTCATTTATAATTTTATTAGATAAAAAGAATCATGTTTGCTGAACACAATTTCATGCCCTTTCGTATAGAGTAGTGTCTGTAACCGATTTGAATTCAAATCTTTCAATGATCTTAACTGTCATTCAGATGAAACTTGGCCAATTTAGATTTCACATGAAGACATAAACTGGAAAAAGTGTATTATTGTAAAATGCTAAGTTGGTAAGATATTCCAACATGAATTTGACATGGTAACGGACACTAGAGATTTTTTGGGAAATGTCCATTATTTTACACAGAATGCTTTAATTTAAGCAACATTTTCTACAGGTCATACGGTTCTAGAAGTTTACACCAATTTTAGTATCAATACTCATAAAGAAATATGAATAATTTTCATTTTAAATTATTATTGTTTGAAGCAAGACAGTATACTGTAACACTGAAAAATTGTCCATTTTTGGGGCTCATATAAAATCATCTCTAAAAAACGGCAAAGTTAGCAACGTGCAATTTTTAAGGAAGAAAAATTGGTCATTTCCATGTTGCATTAACTTCAGAAGGATCTTCTCTGGCACAAACATTTTCTGTATTATATGTGTAACATAAAAATTAAATAAATAATACAGTACAGCACCAAAACTGTATTTTGGCCGAAAGTCCTGAGGTAGCGTTACAGTAATCCGGATGGAGATTGAACCAGGTAGAAGTGAAAGTGGTGCAGAAATAAAATGAGGACAAAACCTTGAGAGGAAAAAAGGGAATTCATCCTCTTCTGGGTGACACCGGATATCACTGGGATTATGATTACAGCAGCAGGACTTGGGTATAAATCTACTGCATTGATGTAAGATTATTGATTTAACCCCAAATCGAAGTTTATTTCAAAATAACAATTCTGAAAAAACCTCTAATGTGTATTAAGTGAATCCATACAGTATGTAGGCTTCGGTGCCAGAGGAAGGAATCGTGACCCGCAGTAGGATGTATGTACAGTATAACAAGCTTACAAATTTCATTACAACGGAAACCCTGACTCAAACATTTTACAAAATATCAGATTCGGGGAAAGTACACAATGCCTATACAGTGGTACTTCCAAAAACGAATTTAATCCGTTCCTTAGGCGAGTTCTAAATGCGAAATTTTGTATTGTGAAATGCATTGTCCCATAAGAAATAATGTAAATGCAGATAATCCGTTCCAGCCACCCAAATATATTACCAATATTACCAATTTCCAACACGATAATCATACTTTTGCATATAAATACAATCCAAACCTTTAGAAAAGACATGTAAATGAAGTAAAATATGAAATAAATAGACATTAAACCTCACTTAACCTTAATTTATGATTCGTCTCACCACCGACTGCTTTAAAAACCAAACTGAAAGCGGCTCCCTTTTCTTCTTGCTACCGTCATTGATAACATTCTTGGAACCCATGGTGCTGCGTCTTCACTAAATCTTTCACCCACAAAAAATAAAAAATTAAATGTAAACTCGCTTTAAATGTACAGTAAATGAAGTAACATATGAAATCAATAGACATTAAGCTTCACTTAACCTTCAGTTTCCCAGGTAATAACGTGATCAAATATAAATGTGTGAAATAAAATTGTTTAAAAAGAAATTGTAGACTCTAAAATAAGCAATTGTTGAAGTGTGCCTTTAGCATTTGGCAATGGAGAGTGGAACACTTATTGGCCATCGCTCCCACATCGGCATGTGGGCCAGATGTACAAGGTAGAGGTGGCACAGAACCGGGTACACAGTTATAGAGTAACCAACTCCAATAACTAGGAGTAAAAACATTATTGTAATGACAGTATGTCATTCTACTGGCATGACTGACATGTCATTCATGTTAGTTTTCAACATGCCTGGATTTACAAACAGCTTCTCATTTGAATGTTGAGTATCTTACGCCTTGTTTACACTAAGTTGTCCTTCTTTGGTGGTCAGACAAATACACTCCCTGTTCGGTAAT
>JAQQZS010000019.1:20509838-20527333 GCA_030068045.1 Platyallabes tihoni | reverse complement strand
GGTGGTGATTTTGCCGGTTTAAAGCTACTGTAAATTACTTTAAAATACAAAAACAAAGAAAAGTAGGTCAGAGCAGTTGTGATGGCAGCCGACCTCACCGGCGCCATCTTTTTATGGCATTTGGCAGACACCCTTATCCAGAGAGACTTTACCTATATGAGAAGTTGAGGGTTAAGCATCTTGCTTAAAGGCCAGTCAGTGGAAGTGGCCAGTCGCTGGGAAAGTCTTACCTGGAGCAGAAATGCTTATTTTGTGTTAAGTAAGACGAGTATCTGGCGGTGTGAAGGAAGCAATGATGCGTCAGTGTGATATTTAATGACTGGGTGTCGTTATTCAATAAAAACAGGTTGGCAGGGATTAAAAAAGAGAGTGTAGTAGGCACTGTAATTCTTACTTTAGAGGATGCATAAATAGTTAATTTACTACATAACCAAATAAAAAGTTCCATAGTTCCAAGCAAAAACACGTATTACAGTATATTGCTATTAAATGCAGATAAAGCATGAGAAACAGCAAACAAACTGCACTTTAGTTAACAGTCAGTCTACAAAATACTATTTTTGTTACCATAAATTGTGAAATATTAAAACTGTATTTACTTTTCAGAACTACTGATCGAAAGGAGCCAGGTTTAAATCCCAGCACCACCAAACTTCCACTGACTGGCCTTTAAGCAAGGCGCTTAACCCTCAACTTCTCATACAGGTAAAGTCTCTCTGGATAAGGGTGTCTGCCAAATGCCATAAAAATAAATGTGAATGCAGTAGTATGCAAAAACCACCCTGGATTACCCTGTGACCTGTGACCTTGCTTCAAGGACGCTGTATAAGAACCTCCAGAACACCAGGGGGCCACATCATTGAAAAACAACAACAACAACAAAAAAAACAGATATGCAAAAAAATGCACACTTTTTGAAGAACTTCTGTACTGTACATGTCACCGATTTGTGGTGCAAAAAGAATGAAATCAATATAAATAACTAAACTGGATAATTATGTATACACATCTGAATTGAAAAGCAAAAAAACAAACAAAACCCAACACATTGCTAGGAAATAATTACTGTTTAACCAGCTTTAGTCGGTTGGTCCTATTTCTTGCTCCTACTTAATAAAGTAATTAAAATGGAAAGTTAATATATTAGCTAGGTAACTAACTATCTAGTATGTTAATGATCTTCTTTGGGCTGGTCCTATTATCCAAGCCTCACATTTGAGTTAGGGCGTTTTCAAATTAGGCAACACTGATTTGTACCGTGCTCAGGAACGAATGCTCCTCCCTCATTACTCCTTCACAATATTTTTGTTCTCTGTACTTGGGTACACTTGCGTATTTACACACTCCGCTACAGCAGGTGGACATATGCGTCGAATTGGTTTGTGAGCCGCCATTATACAAAAGAGAAGAAGAGAAGAAGGAAGTCAACCTTTGTCCTACGCCTAATATTATTGATATTTCTGAAAAAAATGTCAAAAGCAATGCTCTTCTATGCGTTCCTACTTTATCAGTTATGGCTGTGTAGGTCAGAGGATGCAATCGGAAAATGCTACGCGCACAAATAGAACAACAGCACTGATGACATCATCTCTAAACAGCGATTACACTTCCGTGTTCAGGTACGATTGGCTTCCATATCTGATTTGATCCGTGTCTGAATATACTATACTGTGCCCAAGACCACCTGTTAAAGCGGACTCGGGCACAGCTTCCAAGCCTGGAACGATTATGTTCTCACTGATCAAATGAACCAGACTTTGAGGGTTGAGTGTGAAAACGCCCTTAGACATTTGAAATAAAAACTGTTACACCATCACATGTTAAGTTGCTAGCTCATTACTACTAGCGATGACAACAGCAGCCTTGACTGTAATAATGGGCAAAAAGTCAATTTTTGACTTTTTTGCAGAACTACAGCAACTACAGAACATCAGATGATATCAGCCAAAAACTGTTTTTTCCCCTGACGTGAAACCTTCCACAATGCTAAGCAGCCGAAGGCTATATAAGGAAATATATTTCAGGTCAGATGTGTAAGTTGTCCGTTACAGCTCATTAAAATTCTAGAAAATAAACTAGCACTAAACTAGCTTAGATTATGATGTGCAACCCACGGCTCGTATGCACTCTTTCACTCTTTCAAATGCAAAGTGATACCAAAATGATCACATTTCCAATAAAATAAGATTAAATTAAAATTAAGATATAATTTTAAAAAATTCTCTGCATAGTTTCACTTATTGTGAAATATTTCCAGACAAACAAATAGTTTATCTGTTTTTTTTTTACCATCTTATCTTCATTTCTTCCAGCATCATGACCTCGATAATTACTAAATACTGTATAATCACACGTTCCCACCAAACCTTGTTTCTTATTTTAATTTTGTTTATCTTCATATTAAGACACCCAGTATATTATTATCATCAAAGCACAAATATGTATCAAAAACAGTGCTTTACACACTGCTCCGTCATTAACCTTTTAATTTCCCTCAGCTTAACCCTGATATTAATATTAAAATGACAGACGTGCTCAGAGCGCTTGCGGGGCTCCGTACGGCTCACGGAGCTCGGGATTTGACCTGCGGCGCAGGAAGCCGTCGAGGAGAACGCTCGCTTCCTACCTGCTCTTTGACTGATGCCAGGATGGCAGAAGCGGCCTCGGATTCGGTTCTGTTCCCAGTGGAGGCGTTCTCGGATACAGCAGGATGATCTGGAACTGGCATGTCTCACCCTGTAATGAGAAACTTTAATCATGTTTCATTTCTTAACACTTCTAACCAAAGGCAACGAAATCTAAACGTACATCTGTAACATTAACATCTCTAATGAACAAACCTACAGACATCAGTGAGAAAAAACACGAAGACCTAACCTTAAAAGGACCTGGACTTATTAAGGAACTCGTCCTCTTCTGAGACAGAGAGAGAGAGAGAGAGAGAGAGAGGGAGAGAGAGAGAGAGGTGGGATTGTAAGATTATAAATCAGTGCAGTGCTTCGTTGGGAGTCCAGGGCTGAATTTATGATTGCTACATCCATTCTCTTGCTTTTTTTCCCCTTAAAAGGGTTGAAATTGGTGGATTAGATTGATTCTGAACATCATCATAGACAGCGAAAAAATAAGTTCCCTGGTTTTATTTCTCCAAGGAGCCAAGCAGAGAATTACAAATTCGATAATAAGTCATCTAAAAGTATACACCGATCAGCCATAACATTATAACCACTGACAGGTGGACTGAACAACATTGATCACCAATTATTCCCCAATAAACTGGTGGCAGGATCTTCTCATGGGGATCAAAGGCCAGGCCGTCCAGTCTGGTCACACAGAAAAGCCAATGCAGCACAAACTGCTGAAAAAGGTCAATGCTGGTCATGATAGAACGGCACCAGAACCCCCGGTGCACCACCGCACTCCGCAGCACCCAAAGAGGCCGAGGCCATTAGAGACGGGAAAAATTTTTTCGGATATGTATTGAAATTCTTTTTTGTTAATTTACATGTCGCCATGATACATTTTTTAAATATTAAAAAAAAAAATTATATACAGTCAAACCTCAGATTGCGAACATAATTCGTTCTGGAAGCGTGCTTGTATATCAAAGCACCCGTATACCAAAGCGAACTTCCTCCATAAGAAATGATGAAAACTTTGATGATTCGTTCCACAACCCAAAAATATTAATAAAGAAATAATTAAAACAAAATGACACAACGAACGATTTTGACACCCACACACACACACACACACACACACACTAACGGCATCACTGCTTTCTAACACAGTCTCTGTTTGGTTACTGGAATCTTCTTCTCTTTGCGTACTTTAACAAGGAACCTCTCTGAAATGTGACGTTAAACAGATTCATCTTCCGCTCTGCTGCAGCATTTTTAACCTTTTTTATCTTCACGAAGGCCGTTGTTGCAGTACAGTTAATAAAGAAAAGTCAATACACTTGGGCACAAAATAAAAAATGCTTTCTGCACGCACACACACACGGTCACAGTGTTATATATTAAATAGCACAGATGTCGATTGATGGGAGCATGGGAGACGATTCCCACAGCGAGAGAAAGAGAGAGAAGAACCATTGGCTCAGATGTGATCATGTGATGCTCAGCAGACGTACTACAGTACTCGTATATCAAGGCCACGCTTTTAAAAATTTGGTCATCTTGAAAAACACTCGCAGACAGAGTTACTCACAATCCAAGGTTCCACTGTACTGTATGTTTACTTTTGAGGAGGGAAAAATGCTGCAATTCCTCTATAATCCTGCAGATGGCGCTCTAAACTATTCACACATTAACAGGCAGGGCTGCATCCAGTGCAGTAGGAGCAAATTATTTTTGATAGTATTGTATCGCATGGTCCCTGTTGATTCCCAACCCTAGTAGCTATAATGTATTGGAGTGAGCATGTTAACCAAAACCCTCTGACCAATCAGAATTCACAATTCAACAGCACTATAATTCAGCTGCGATTATGTTGGAGCAGGTCCTTCAGTCGCCTTGTGTAAAGTTCATGATTTCTGAACATTTTTTTCATTTTCCGCCAGTTTTTCCCAGACGACTTTTCCATTTCTTTCCACCAGCGGTCATGGTGGCGTCCTCATGGTCAGTTGAAGTTGCAGGGCCACCAGGAGGTTCCCCGAGTCGTCCAACGGTTGTCATCTTATCGCGCCACGTGTCCGGGCCATTCGAGTTTCCCGCTCTCTGGCATCTTGTTATTGAATGTACTTATTTCGGATCCTGTCTCTGAGTCGGATCTTCATCGCTCTCGGCACCGTCTGTAGCTTCTTGTCTTCTGTTGTTCGCATCGCCCATGCTTCACAGATGTAGTTAAGTGCGGGTGGAACGGTAGAGTTGAACACTTAGGTGGGAGTTGAATTCTATTGAAATTCGTTACACGCTGCGCTGCATCGTCTGCGGATCTCATCGTCCATTTCGTGCTCGTATGATGCACTGTGCACTATGCAATGATTTAAAAATAAATTTCCCCAGTTTCTCTCCACAGCATTATTAGCACACTACAGGTGAGTTATTCCACCAGCTTAATTTCTGATTTTTTTTTTTCTATGAAACGCATAATTCTCCAACATTAACACGCTTAACTTCACACATCCTCTATATCTTTATGAGGATAACTACAGCTAAATTAGAGTGTATGAATAAACCGTTATACGGACGTATTATGGGCAATAAGCTCATAAAGGTGCAGCAATAGTGCTTTGCTGACCATCTTTTAAAAGCCTCCCCAGACTCCGTCCATCTCCTTTCTTGTCTTTCTGTTTTGTTTTTTTTCTTTCCTCCATCCCCCTCATAACACCGTGTTTATTACACCCGAAAGTAGAGGAGCAAGTGTCAGGCTTTGGAAAATGATGATTGATAAAAGCAGTAGAGCATCTGTATCGATTAGACGCGAACTCCACATAATAACGAAGGCATTAGCGGTGCTCCCCCGACGTAAACACACAGACCATGACAAATGGTCATGCAGGATGTTTTTCGCACCGCTTTCTATCACGCTCGTCGGCTGAAGCGGCCCAGCCTGCCAACTTAGTGGCTCCCTTAATAAAGATGACTTACCTCATCTCGCAAGATGGTGGGCCTCCACCGAGCTTTCAGAAAAATCTAATTATACCTACTTACAGTGCAATTTCCAAGGAGTTTATCCAGCTCCATCTTCTCCTCATGATATAACTCCCCCTGCAGCCTTTTCCACATAGAGTAGAATCCTCAGCGCTAATCCAACAGCTCTGGATTCAGTCATTGTTTCCACGGGTTACACACAGTCCAGGAACTCATTTGAGCCTGGTGTGCAATCTCAATGCTAAAAAAAAAAAAAAAAAAAAACCAAGGCTTGATATGGGAATCTTATCTTTATTATCTTAATATTATCTTTTATTTCTTAGTCTCAGCTCACTAATGACACGAGATATATCTTTGGAATCAAGAAAAAAAAGGAAGTGAATTATCAAAATCTTCCATGAAATGTAATATTCTTCAACAGACAACATCAGGATTTAAAGTATAAAGATTTCTCCACTCATTTTATTTCTTGACCTGGATCTCTACGAGGAGACCTTCGTGTAGTGCACGATATAAACCTGAAAGGTATTTAGTAAAAATATATATGATATAAGATTTAATTAAATAAAGCTCGGTTTTTCTTCATCATCATTTCCAGTGGGTTTCATGAAGTGGTGTGCAGGATCCTGATTAAAGCTTAATATCAATAAATCCAAAGATAAAAAGCTTTTCAACCAACTGGAAAAGAAATCGCATGAAAAATGAAAAAGACGTCAGCCTGAAATAAGGTCTGTGTGCTCGGATTATAGACCCGCACTCCACCACAGGTCATGAACACGGTATTTTTTTAGGGTTGTAGCTAGAAATCATGTGCACTTCAGATTAGATATCTTGGGAGCAGTTTTATTTTACAATACAGAATATTTCTTCCTTCTCCTGGACAGTTAGATCTCAGAGGGCATCAGCCTGCGGCAGAACCGTCACTGATTATGTCATGATGGCTAGAAGCCGGTGTTGGGAAATGAGTTAGACGAGAAGGTGTGAGAGCGGGAATATAGATTGAGATTTTAATAAACAATAAGTCTCTAAGTAGAGTAATTGATGATAGCACAGTGAGGGATTTATAGAATTCGAGAAGCCTATGAGAGGATGGATCGTTTAGTAAAGTGGTGGGTGGATGGTGTATAGGTCATAACCGAAATAAAACATGCTGGTAAACGCCAAACAGCTGTAAATAACCAAGAACGATCATCTTTACATACACTGCCTAGGCAAAAAAATCATGAGGATTCAAGGTACAAAGCATCAAGAAAAGAAAACAACTAAAGAGATTTAAAAATGACTGGAATTGGGTAAAGAACTGTCCAACCCATTATTCAAACCTGGAAGTATAGTGTTGAAAAAAGAGAAACCAGAGCTGTGCTTCAGTTTTCTAGTGAGCATGAAGACTGGGCTTTTGGAGTGATGGAAAAAGGTCATGTGACCTGATGAGTCCAGACTGATCCTATTCCAGACTGATGGGCGTGGCAGGGTAAGAAGGGAAGCGCATGAAGCGACGCACCAATCATGCATAGTGTCCACTGTACAAGTCCTCTGGAGACAGTGTTATGATCTGGGGTTGATCAGTTACTCAGGTTGAGACTCAGCAACGTTATGGGGCAATAAAATGAAGTCAGCTGACCACCTGAATGTACTGAATCACCAGGTTATCACATCTATGGAGTTTTTCATCTCATTTCATGACTCAGTCTGTGAAACAGTGGTTCCGGGAGCGTGAGGGATCATTCGAACACATGAACTGTACACTCGATTGTGCGCCGTAATCTAAGTGTTAAAGAGCGCTGGAAATGACAGAATGGTGTCAGGATGCGTCCTAAGTGTGGTGTGCGTTAAATCTTTCAGTGATGCAGCCTAGACACAGATCATAGACACACTACATCGTTCTCCTTTTTTATACGGTATCATTCCTTAAGCATGTTCTCTGTAGATAATATGACAGTAGCTCATCAACAGTTCCACAATTTGAGGATCATCTAGCACTAAAGTATCTAAAGTTTAGTTGTGTAAAAGATTACCAAATTGCACTTTATTCTCTTTGATAATTTCGTTTATCTCCATATTAAATTTTTTGCAAAGTGCTTCATTTAATAAACCTCAGCAGTTTTTAAACAAAAACATTACGGATGCGCTTCGGTTTCGGCTGATGCTCAGGATCCCGGTATCAGTATCAGAAAAAGAAAAAGCGTCACCATGTCGTCTCTAATTTTTTTTTTTTACACTAACCTCCACATCTCGGAGACCCTGAAGGTCATCCGCGTGCTCCGTCCATCTCCGCGATACAAACACATTCACTGCTTTAAATACGCTCGCCATGCCATACATCATCTCATTTCTTTTCCCATGACCTTTTCCGCGAAAGCGGCTTTAACACACAGCTCATTTCTCCCTCAGGGACGTGTGTGCTTGTAAGGGTAAAGTGGCTATCAGTGTCGTGTAAACGCGCGCAGCAGTGAAATGGAGCGTTGACGTCTCGCAGGCCTTTATCAAGCACATTCATCTGTTTAAACCCCAGGCCTGGAAATCAATCAGGAGGACGCTGTCTGCTCGGACACGTGATTTATCCGAGAGGTCCGAGGACTGAGGGTCACCAGGAAGTCCTGAAGGGCGCGTGTTTGTTATCTTTCCAACAAAATAAATTCAGTCGAATAAGCTGGGGTAAATACTGGATCAGGTGAGATTTGTAACACTAGATTAAAGCACAGGTAGGTTTTTTTTCTATTTTTCTTTCCAAGCCCAAGGCCAGTGCTGCTCTTAAAAGGACTAAGATTTTCTCTGTAATTGTTGTGTCTGAAACACACATCTCGGGCTTCAGCTAGTGAACACATGGCGTTCTACAGATTTTCTTTCTCTCCTCTAACCATGACTTTTTAACAAGGTGAGGAAAGAAAAAAAACAGTTGATGTTTGTAAAAAATATACCACCGAAATTAAGATGAATTAGAAAATAGAAAGAAATGATGACTTTTTATTATTATTATTATTATTATTATTATTATTACTTTAACACGTGATTTATATTATCGGTCCATAACACTGTTAAATTCTGGATTCTGATTAGACAGAAGGTGATTAATTTTCTACAACAGCACGACAGTAGGTCCTGATTGATGGCAAACCACAGACTTGTTCTAATATGGCACAGTTTCAAATTCACCTTAAGGAGACATTCGTTATTTATGGAAGGAGTTATTTATGAGTATAAGTATGTATAATATGTATAAACATGCATAATAATAATAATAATAATAATACAGTGTCATAATAATAATAATAATGTAAAAGGACACACATAATGTTAGACATAATGAATTATAAACAACTATTATATTTATTTATTTATTGTGAGTGTCATCAAGTTTGCACATTAGCTGGCAGAGAAAAAAAAAAAAAAAAACCTCCTGAAGAAAAACTTGTTATTGCGAAAGTGCAGAGTTCAATTCGTCACCATGTCAGTATGCAAAGCAGAGTTCCCCTGTAGCCTCATTAAAATGTAATGCACTGTTTATCACACTAACTTATTATCTGACAAGCCAGACACCACGCCTGCACTTCACACGCCAGGATGCAGAAATAAACACAAACCTCGAGTCAACAAGTGACTTGTTTGTCGTTTGAGGACCGGCCCGTGAAGGGGTCAGGGCTGGAAAGTAGAGTCGGGAACCCTGAAACCCTGAAAGTGTGAATCGTCACGGATCATTAGTGACTCAGTGTCGCTTTATTTTAGACTCGCCGCCCAAAATATATTGTTCATATTTTCTATATGGACCGCACGTGTTGTGATTCTCAAAGGCATTTCCATCATACACCACACGTACAGTATTACAGCATACAGAATATATCAGTCAATATGTAGTCAGTATATCAATATATCATATACTGTATCTGCTTAAACAGACATGTTAGAAATACAAAAAGTCGAATGCGTTACACCTGGGCCGAATATTCGAGGTAACACTCAGACTCAATTCTGAGCTCATAATCACGAGTTTGAATTCAAAGGTCCCATAGTTTAGTATTTCTTTAACAAGGTATCACGGGTCTCAGAGCTGATTCGATCTGCATGTCTTTGGACTGTGGGAGGAAACCAGAGTACTCGGAGGAAACCCACTAAGCACGGGGAGAACATGTGAACTCCATGCACATAGAGACGGGAATCAAACCCGGACCCTGGAGGTGCAAGGCGACAGTGCTAACCACTACACCACCGTGCCTCCTATGAGGTCACAATAGGGGACAAATAAATTTTAAGATTAAAAAACTGGAGACATATCTGAATGTCTAACAATGACTAAATAGTTAGTTTTGAAAAAAATAAAAATCCATTAAATTGAAGAATTCCTTCCAATCTGTTTCTCACTTCCATGCGTACGAGTATCTGCACATAAGGGGCCGCTCTTGTACACTATACTGTATGTGCACATTTCGCTGCAAACACTCACACCGCAAAGGTAAACTCATCAAAGCGCTCCAGAGCTATGAAACTCGTGTTCCTTAAACCCGGCAAATCATGTCACAAGTCGATCTAATCGTGTTACTCAGCACGAGGTCCTGAGCGAGAACAGCTTCATCGCCTGAATGTTGATGTTGAGCGAGCCGCGGTTTGGCTGAAGTGCATCCTCAGTCAGTGTTTTCAAAAGGACCAGGTAGAGCGTCTTTTCTGGAGCTCAAAAACTAACTAAAAAAAAACCTTGTGTTCACTACACAGCCTTAGTCTGAGGCACAGCACAGTGAATAAACCGTGTATATAATTTATTTATATATGACAAGACAAAATTAGAAACATGTTGACGGGTGTATATGAAAGCACCAATGATCAGTCTTTATGGTCTACGCTCCTCTGAGGACTTGTTATAGGCGTAGAAGCGCAGCAAGACCGCTACAGTAACGTCAGAATGAAAAATCCTAAAGCACTGAAACACAACAGGTTTTATTGGCAAGCGGGGCTTCGGGGACTTTCACCGTGGCGATGCCACATCAGAGCAGAAATTTAACGAGACTTAAGCTGTGCAACATCGTCTAGTTTACCGTGTTTGTGTCTACCGTTCCTCGTGCGCCGAGGAGATCCCGCGTCTGGCCACAGCCTTAGCCTTGATGTCTTTGCCACGGGAAACCCCAAAAGAGCCGGCTAAGCAGAACAGAAGAAAAGAATAGGACGCAGTGATTTCCCCACAGATTGCACATGTCTGAGAAGCGAATTGGAGAAGAAGGCCTGGCAAGCGCCGCTCTCCATCCCACGCCGAATGTCAGTTCCACCCCTGAGTTAATGCGGCAGGGAGCCAGCCGGGCGCCGGCCCACAACAATGCCGGGATAAATAAGCAAACCAAGCCAAGCTGAACAAGGGCAGCTGACGCGGGAGAACCGAGCTTAATGCCCGGCTCTGTGAAGAGTCCGATAAAGAGCGGGGAGAGAGACAGCAAGAGCAGTATGAGAAAGAGAAATATCCTGTAGTCAGCCTAAAGACTAAATGAGCAAAAGTGAAACTAGGGGCCACCTTATTGGTTCTTCAGGGACCAGGCAACAGATCCGGCGACATGAAGCGCCGCTGTGTACCGATCTTATGTTCTTGGCTTCTTTTGTTCCGAGCCAAAGTCTAACATGTAATTACTTTTGCTTTTGAAAGCCAGCGTATCGGTGCCGAGGCCTGACATTTCATTCCTGCAGCACAGATAAGACATCAAAGCTCTGAAGCGCCGACAAATCTCATGTCTGGAAAAGCGAGCCCGACGTTTGAAGAATGCACGAGCAAACTAAAAAAAAAAAAAAAAAACACCAATTTACTGAAAGCCTCCTAAAAGATTACAATGATGTAACTGAGACGCAGAACATCTCATAAGACTAGAGGGTAAGGGCCAGATAGACAGACAGATAGAGCGCAGAAATGGGATGTGACACAGCCGAAGTAGGTGCTTGCAATCCAGTTACAGGTAAATA
The DNA here is from genome assembly GCA_030068045.1 of Platyallabes tihoni. Classification (NCBI taxonomy): domain Eukaryota; kingdom Metazoa; phylum Chordata; class Actinopteri; order Siluriformes; family Clariidae; genus Platyallabes; species Platyallabes tihoni. Next base: position 20,515,808 of record JAQQZS010000019.1, on the reverse strand, counting down.
TAACACCTTATCATGCACACAACACTTATGAGCACTTAGAGGCTTAAAAACGGTTTATTTTAACATGTACCTTATCGTTTCCATAGTAACAGCTCGTTTACAGGTGATGTGTACAACAGATGTTACGCTAATCATTAACAGATGGACAAATGTGGAATCATAGATGTCACGTTATGTATGAAAAGATGTTTATTTAATTCCTTATTCTAGCTAAGGAGTCTCCAGTGTCAGTGCTTTGTAACAGGCAGATGTAAACGCTGTAACTTTAATTCTCTTCAGGACACAGGAGTTAGCATGTTGCAGTTTCTCAGTAACCATAAAAGCTGTGTTTTGTCTTTTTCATTTCAACGCAGAGGAAGAAGTAAGCCTGGTAAGAGACTGAGCGTTTATAGCTGCTATAACACAAGTGAGAACAGCAACTAGCTTGCATTGCAGAAGTTCCAACCGTTAAAAGTAAACTTTTTGACCTAAAATTGTTTGAACAATATTACTGTATGTGCAGGTCATCAATAATAATGTGTTTTTATTAACACACTTTCTCAGTCTCTCTCAATTTTGAAGTCTTACTGAAGTCTTAGGCGAGTTCATCTTTTCAATTTATCATAATCATTTCTATAGTCCTGCATTCACATGAAATTGTATGGCAGATACGGTGTACATTAGGAACGAGAATCACCAGTTACCTCCCGATACGATATCGTCACCATACCTCTGCGCTGATTCGATTAAATGTGCTGATGCGATTCTATAAATATCACGACTTTATAAATAACCCAATTGGACATTACATTTTCCCCCCAATTTTATTAAAATTTTAAACCTTTAAAAAAAGTTTAATGAGTAATTAAATGTAGCGCGTTCCTTATAACATTAATTTTCTCATTTAAAACCAAGCACAGCTTTTAAACAATACAAACTAACTTTACATACAAGAGTTTACATTTAACTTCAAATTAAATTCAACATAAAGCTACATTATTACTGAGCAGACTAAACAAACTTAGAAAATAATTCACTCCTACAACACGATATGCGCCACCTGTAGGATTATAAAGAAACTGTAACGTTTTACCGCCTCAAACGGCTCCAAAGTCTCAAAACTCAACTTGACAGTTAGCGCGCGAATGAGTGCAGCTTCTAACGCAGGTGACTTTCTACTCATGAAAAAAATAACATTAAAATCGATTTTGTAGTCAGTGTGGCGATACATGAATCAGAACAACAAAAGAATCGCAATTAATAACTGAATGTATAGTACTGTGCAAAAGTCTTAGGCACCGTATTATATGCTGTACCAATTTTATTATATGTGTTTATCATGTCTGCATAGTTATGTACAAAATCATTCCATATATAACTTTTATACATTTATAAATAAATGTGACAAAGTTACCAGAAGAACTGATATTCTCCAGCAGGCTCAGTAAAACCTAACAGCTGTTTTCTTATAAAACTGTGTCTAAAACTCCAGATTTTACACAATGAGTTTCTTCTATTTTTATGAAAATCCAAGGAGAGTACATTAGGTTTTTGTTTCCATCTGAAAACTGGTCTGTCTTGTACTATATTTTTTTTTCTTTACATGCATATATTCTCCTGTAATGTTATTTATTTATACATTTTTAAGTTACATATGGAAATACTGAATGATTACATCCAGATGTTGTGAGCCCCTTCAGTGCAGTGTTTAAGAGCTATATTCCTGATCAGAAGAATCACACACACACACACACACACACACACACACACACAGTAGACCAGTTTTATACACACCATGGAAGGGGTTTCAGGAAGAATGTAGCATAATTGTTCCTGAAAACTTGGTTCGACTATACACGGACTGTCTAGACAAGAAAAAAAAATCCATATTTCTGCTCGCTCTTCCTTCGAAATGTAAGAATTATGTCTCTGTGAAGCTATTGGCCGAAAGCCCACAGGCTGCAGTCTAGCCAGAGTGTCTGATCAGCCCTCTGCAGTGCACTCGCGGTTACACCAGACTTTCTTCAGCCGGTCAGTGAGCACATCTCCATAAAAGTGACACCAGGTCATGTTCCAAGTCACCGTCTTTCCTGCTTTCGCTTCCTTCCAAGTCCTGAGCGTAGCTGCGGGGAGGCCAGGGCTCGGCTCTGATCCATGTCCACTGTCCCTCCTCAGGATCACTGGAGCGTCTCCTTCTCCTCTCTATTCTGCGGAGCCACTTCAGAGCAGCTCTGCTGAACCAGGCCTGACACGGCTGTCAAACACTCGCCCCTGCTCTCTCTTTATACCTCCCTGGTTTTTATGGTTATTCCTCATCCCCTCTCTGTTTTTTTTTTGCCATCTATTTTCCATCTATGCGAATTCCCAAACCAACTGAAATTTGTAGTCAATAAATGAAATGTTTGTGATTAGTTTTTAGACTAATGGTCATACAGTACTGCTGAATTCTCAGATCTGATTGGTCAGGTCTTGATTAACTTTCTGGAACAAAACCCCTAGCCTTTTTGTTTTGGCTGCAGTTTAACATTTCATTTAGCTTAATACTGTAAATCTCTCATTTTAATATGTTTAATATACTGTAGTTTCTATAGAGGCAGGTCTATCATAACACAGGGACTCGTACAGCCTGCATTGTCTGTAAGGAAATCTTTAAGTAACGTGAATGGAAGGAGTCTCCAGCGCAAGCACTACAAAAAAGAATGACCGTGCATAGTTCTTTTAATGCAAAAAAACTCTATTCAAAAACGAGTGCAAAAACGACTCTGTTCCGGAGACGAGTTCTTAATGTGAAATTTTGTACTGTGAAACGCATTGTTCCATAGGAAATAATGTAAATGCAGATAATCCGTTCCATCCCCCCAAAAATATTACCAATATTACCAATTTCCAACACTATAATCATATTATTGCATCTAAAAACAATCAAAACATTTGGAAAAGACATGTGAATTAAGTAAAATATGAAATAAATAGATATTAAATCTCATTTAACCTCAAATTTATGATTCCTCTTGGCACCGGCTGCTTTAAAAACCAAACTGAAACCTTTTTCTCCTTGATAACATTCTTGAGTCCCATGGTGTTGCGTCTTCACTAAATCTTGCACAAAAAACACAAAAAATTATGTAAACTCACTTTTTTGGCTTTCCAAGTTTTGATCATCTCCCAGATGTACGGTCGCTCGTACTCTGAAAATGCTTCGTATTCCGCAGGCTAATTTCTAGCAAAAATTTAGCTCTCAAGCCGAAAATTCTCAAGGCGGGACCTTTGTATGTTGACGTACTGTATACAGTATATGCTGTATATAAATGGTTAGAATTAGTAATGGGAGTAGACCAACTAGTATTTGCCAGTGTACACACACACTGTCTGTGACAGATTCTGTACATCACACTGTTTATGTTAAGATTTTCCTTCATTTCAACTCTAACACTTTTCTCTGCCTTTTTAAACATCACTGCTGGGATCATGTGCAGTTACAGTATCAGCTTTATACGGATGCACGTTACTCAGACACTCACATAAGTGTGTGTCTGAACACACACACACACACACACACACACACACAGACGAAAAAAAAACATGCAACATTAAAAACAACACTGTGCTTTTCAGTAAATAATAAATAGTAAATATTGGCGGTAGAGGAACGAGTGCTTGGTTTTGGGTTTCCTCCGGGTGCTCTGGTTTCCTCCCACAGTTCAAAGACAGGTGGGGCACAGGATGAGCAATATGGAAGAGGACAGATGAATAAATGGATTATGATCCAGAATTATGCACTTTAGTGTACTCTTTGTGATAGAGAACCAGTTAGGGTTCTACATAGAACCTTCATCAGTTTCACCACATAGAGAACTTGAGAACCCTTAAGAGTCTCTGATTCAATGTACAATTAATTACAAAATTGATGTTTATGTTCAACAGAATGAACAGGAAGAACTCCAGCATTTCTGCACATAATGAAAATGAAACAATAAATAAATAAAATAATGAAAGTCAGCACTGTTTTTTTTTTTGCACGTTCTGCAACTTTTTTTCCTGCCGCCTCTAATCACGTTAAAGCCATAAAGTCTGGCTTGAATTGATTAAATCTATTTTAATAATCAAATCAATGCTAAAATATTAAATGAGATAAAAAATATCTCGAATATTCACTGAACTTCAGATAAGTCAAACTGGGGGAGAAAAAAAAGATAATTTTTAAAAAAGATTCTGCTGATCTTCGATGAACTGCGCCTGCTAAGTAAATGAATTTGTGCTCATTTAACTCGCAGATTAATTTTTTGTTAACGCCTTGAAATGTAAATGCTCAGGAAAGTTCAGGAAACCCTGCTGCTTCAGCAATCGCTAACTTGGCACTTCGTTCGCTAAATACATGAGCACAGATTAACCGATTCACAGACGGACACATTTCACAGAATTCTGTATTTTCTTAACTTTTAATCTATTTCAAGTCTTATTTAATGATCTTCTAAGCATTCATTCCCTCGGCAGCCGTTTCTTTTCCCTTTAAAAAAAAAAACAAAAAACAAAAAAACCTTACAGCTTTACCTCCGACTGTTTCAAAGCACCGACACTGGAGAGATGGAGATACGCATATCAGCAACTAATGGCGTTACGCACATTTCCACCAGACTCGTCCCTGTGAATGAGCTGTTGCTATGGAAACGTCAGCATTAATTATAAATAAACCCGTGACTTGGAGCTGCGCTACTGTCAAAGCTTCTGTTATGAAAAAAAAATTAAATAAAGTAACACATCCTGACCAATCAGATCTCGGCATTCCACAGCACCGTGACCGTGAGAAATAAGCTTCAGTTATTATTCTACGACTAGGAAAGACAGCACTACTGTCTAAATAAATTATCCCCGTTGAGAGTTTATAAAGGCAAGAGGTTTTCCGTCTGTCGTACGGACGAGACTTCGGCATCAGCTGGCAGGAACAAAGGTGGAGGCGTTTGCTTTTTAATCAACAACAGATGGCTCGCTCAAGTTAATGTGCTTTCCAAATCTTCTGCATAAAATTTTCAAGCTTCTAATGACCGCATGAAGCCATTTTCCTCCTGTGTTTCTTCATGATTTAATGACTGAAGAAAGATAAAGAAAGGAATATTTTTAAATTGAACAGTGTATACAGAAATTTAAGAGCCGTGTTTCTGATTAAAAGGAGGAGGAACTCTCTGGATGCACCAGAGAGCATCGCAGAACCGGTTTTTATTATTATTTAATATTTAATATTATTTAACTATATAATACTTTAAACCATAATACAGTATATATATATATATATATAACTGGTGATTCTCGTGCTTATGTTTGCGCTGTGCTTTATACTGTATATTTTCCAGCCGTTACCTAAAATATACTACACTACACTATGCTACAGTACAGTATATTACACTGTCTGACCCCCCCAAAAAATCACCTTGTCAGCTTGATCAAATTATTGGTCTGTATCAAGTAAAGAAAACAACTAAGGAGATTACTAAGATTACTAAAATTGGGAACTGTCCGACACACACACACACACACACACACACACATATAATGTGACGAGAACTCACAGGACTGTGTCCATAAGAAACCCACTTGTTAGTAAAGGTACAGTATCAGGAAAAAAAACTCGTAAATTTGTTAGGGAGTGTAAAGATTAAACTTTGGAGTGATGGAAAAAGGTCATGTGACCTGATGAGTCCAGACTGAGTCTATTCCAGAGTGATGGGCGTGTCAGGGTAAGAAGTGAAGCACATAAAGCGATGCACCATCATGTATAGTGTCCACTGTACAAGCCTCTGGAGACAGTGTTATGATCTGGGGTTGATCAGGTGAAGTCAGCTGACCACCTAAATGTACTGAATCACCTGGTTATCACATCTATGGTGTCCTTTCTCTGATGGCATGGCCGTAGCTCGGTGGTAGCTCAGTGGTTAAGGCATTGGACTATGGTTCGGAAGATCCCAGGTTCAAACCCCACAACCACCAAGTTGCCAC
>JAQQZS010000019.1:20491301-20502187 GCA_030068045.1 Platyallabes tihoni | reverse complement strand
CTGGCATACACATCCCTGTAAACGATCTGTTACTACAGCAACGATGACGCATTCAAGAAATAAAACCTGTTAGTACACTCAGAGCTGGAAAATTAATCATCAGCTTCTGACCAATCAGATTTGAGAATTTACCAGCACAGTGATTTAAAGTGAAATAAGATGATGAGCGTAAAATACCGATTTCAGTAAGTAAGCAGAGATATTCTGGAGGCGCCACGCCCACAAGAGAGGTCAAATTTTATTATTTATCTTGGAAGACTTTGCTTGGTTAAGTGTGCAACTCTGGTGTCTTGTTTACTCCGGCAAACATGCTACCTGCAAAATGAAGAACTCAAGGTAGATAACGTTGGCGTAAACGACTGAGATTTGTTTTGATTCCTGGGCAAGTGTCCAGACTTCTATTGATTTCTGCTTTAAGGTCTGTAGAGAAATTCCAACCCAGATTAAAGTGAGGAAACTTCTATTCTTATAGAGGCACACACTGCTTAATTAGACTAATCTCTTATCTCAGTGCCAGCTGTAAGTTCATTACACTCAGAGGAAAAAGTGGGCAGAGGCTTTTTTTTTCTTCCAGGAAGTACACACCATGTTGCCATGTCTAAAGGGAAGGACAGAGATACTAGAATTCACTGAGGTGAGGAATAAACCAAAGATTCATTGCAAAGTTTAACTATGATTGTGCAAAATACATTAAGTCCCCTACATACGAACATTCGAGTTATGAACTTTCGAAGATACGAACGTGCGTTCGCACATGTTCACTCGTGGAAGTTAGATCACATGTCCGGTGTACATCGTCATTTGGGTGCAGCGTACATCCCAGGATGTCAGGAAGTCAGTGTAAAAGCATCGCGATGAAGCTGGTACTGCAAAGAAGCACCAGGCAATAATGATGGAGACACAAGTGAAAATAATTGAGAGAATGGAGCGAGGTCAAAAGATGGCATCATACTTTTAACATGAATCGTTCAACCATCAGCAGGATGTTAGTTTTATACTGTGTATATTCGATTGCGTTAGTATCCTAGTACCTAGACAATGTTTGTTGGACTTATGAACAAATTGGACTTATGAACAAGCTCTCAGAACAGAACTCGTTCATATATAGGGGATATTTTTATCCAGTTTTTTACTGCTGCTGTCATTCATTCATTCATTTTCTATACCGCTTTATCCTATGATCAGGGTCGCGGGGGGCCTGGAGCCTAGTACCCGGAGGAAACCCACCAAGCATGGGGAAAACATGCAAACTCCATGCACACAGAGACGGGAATCTAGCCTGGCCGGGGAATCGAACCCAGACCCTGGAGGTGCAAGGCGACAGTGCTAACCACTACACCTGGTGTTTTATTTGGGCCTCGTTACTGACTAAGTTTAAATTAAATATCCGCACGCTCAAATCTTTCGAACGCGCACAATGTATTTCCACTCACTCAAACACTTTCCCGCATTCTTTTGTTTTTATGGCCACTAGGGTTGCCAGATCATACATAAACCCCCTTCCCCGTAAGTGCTATAGAATTAGCCCTTTCATATTTTTTTTTTTAACAATGGTAAAATAACAACATCAGCACTAGAACTTGTTCGGTATTTCAATTGTATATGTATCCACTTTGTTTCAATAAAATTAACAATAAAATTAACCTTATTTATTTCACCTTCTCTATAACACTTTCTTTTCCAGCTTAAAACGAGTAGCCCATCCAAATCGGGCAACGTGACAGAAACAAGGTAAACCCTTGTCAGAAAAAAGTCAGATTGGAAAGGAAGCCATACACATCTAAACGCCCCCTTAACTCTGATTGGCACATTTGTCACACTATGCTAAGTTAAGTCATTTGTTTTGTGATTAATTGCATCCCAGTTATGATACATGCACGGAATATCGATATGAGGACCTTAGAACCTCGAGACCTTAGAACATAAATATTCTGAACATTAATCAGATTAAGAACAAGTTAAATTCAAGCTTGAACTTAGTTTAAAAAAAAAAAAACACTCTGAAGTGTGTTTAAATACTGTACATAATGTTTTAAAAGGAAACATTGGGTATATTTAACAATAAATGTAACATAATATCTGTTAAATGTGTATGATATATCAGTATTTTGATTTTAATATAGCACAAATGTTTACATTTTTAATATAAATATATTACTAAATATGCTAAAAATAATTTTAATGTGGTTATGAAGATTATACAGTACAGGTTCGCAGGCTTCAGGAATATTTAATACGCAATGAATTTAATGTAGACCCTTAAAATCTTGATAACCACATTATACATTTATCAAATAGTTAAAGTAAAGATGATCTTGTTGCTGGGCAACTAGTAAACACAGACAATCAGGAAGATGAGTTAAAAGCATGTTGTATGGATTTAATAACAAAAGTTGTCCATGTTGGTATTCAGAGATCAGGAGGACTACAAATTTTAGGGCATTTTTAGATTTTTTTTTTAACAATTCCCAAAGCAGGGTGGAGCTCGAGTCATGTCACAATCATGGACGATTCTAATGTGAACGTATTTCTCCTTATAAGATATTCATCTCCAGCCAGGAGGAGTATTAAGTTCAGCTTCATGGGGTTTTTCTGCACATTCACTCAAAATAAATGTGGAATGACATTTATGGCTGATATTTAAATTTTAAACCCTAGGCTTAAAAGCAAGTATTAGCGTTTAATGGTCGTGATCTGGACGCTCCTGAAAAACCCTGTCTCAAGTCACTTGTATTTATGAACAATATTTCAGCCTCAGAGGCTCCGATTTTACTAACCTGAATTCTAGACTATAGAAATTTAACTTAATGTTACGTCATGTGATTCTTAATACCAAAAACAATTCTCAGATAAATACTGATGTAATTTATAAGCTGGCTAATGAGTGAGGCTAATGATTTAGCTAGTTAGCATGCAACCCTTTTTTCAGTCTCGGAAAATATTTCTGTATTTTTCTGTCCATCTACTCTGATTTTGTCACTGCATCGCACAAAACTGGCTGGACAGAATTTAACGAAACGGAAAGTTACTGTAAATCTGCAATCAAAATGCTGAGTGAAAGGGACGTGATGAGCAGTTGTGTGCCAGATTATGCCACGGCATCTAGTGCTTTTTACTTCAAGGTGGGCGTGGCTATGTACTTCACTCAACGGAAAGGATCAATTCAAGGCTTGAGGTGGGCGTGGCCATACCCATCACTCAACAGAGCCAATCAACATGATGCAACAATCCTCATCAAACACAAACACAGCACGGCTTTCTCCGAAAAAAAAGGTACATACACTATGAAAACTGAACCTGCACCATAAATTATATCAAAATGTTGAGCAGAAGGGAAGTTGTGAGCAGTTATGTGTCAGATGCTGATCAGCTTTAACCCTTTTAACTATTCCTAAAAACTCGTTAGCGTCAACGACTAGTACTACACTAGTAACACTAGTATTAAATAATGGCTTAATGCAAATTGAGTAATGTTAATCAACAGAATAATAATAAAAAATGATAAAAAATAATAATAATAATAATAAAAATAATAATAATAATAATAACTAGCCTGGACAAGAATTTTTCCGTCAATGAACATACAGCTAGTGTGACTTGCCAAAAAGCACCAGCTTTGTCTCATCTGTCCAAAGGACATTCTCCCAGATGCCTTCTGGCCCGTCAGTATCCATTTTCACAAATTCCATTCCGGCTTTTTTTATGATTTGCTTTCAACACTTTAGTCCTTCTGGGTCATCTTCCATTAAATCATCTTTTTTCTCATACGGATGGTGCGATCTGACACCGATGTGCTGCACCTCGACCTTGAAGTTCACCTTGAATCTTTTTGGACGTTGTCCTTGACTCTTTGGTTCGTGTTTGCATTACCCTTTGTTCAAGGTGATGTCAGCTGTCCTCTTGTGGCCACGCCCTCTTGTGGTTGGGTGCAGTCCCATGGACCTTAAACTTCTTTGTGAATAATGTCCTTTCTGATCTCCTCTCTCGCCTTCGCTCTGTGTGGTTCACACCATGATGCCAAACAGCAGCGTGACGACTTTTCACCTTTTAAACAGGCTGACTAAGTGCTTAGAAAGATTGAGGACACGTCATGGTGATTACAGGATACTTTAGCTCAACATCTCACTATGGTCAAATTATTTTCAACCTTTTCTTGCGACACCAAATTAATTTGCAGAGGTGAGTTTCATTAAGTCTGGATTTTAAAATGATTCTGATGAAACCTTTTTAAAAGCCATATCTTATTTCTCAAGTCGATGTTCAAAAAACAATTGTTTATCGTTTACTTTTGTCAGTTACAAGTTATTTCAGTCCTCATTGTGGGTTTTTATTTTTTTTTTTATTTTAAGGGTAGCATCAAACCTGTGGATGAACCTATGTGTGTACATCATGGTGTCCTTTATATCAGAATTTTATCTTTTTATATAACATAATAAGCTCGCTTTACCTCTGCTTCATCACAGCACCCTGTTGTTGCAGTTATTTGCATATAACTGTACGACACACAGTGTTTTATTCCTTTCATAATCAAATAATAAAAATATAATGCAACTATTCTATAACAGCTTCATAAATTTGTATAACTTGGTTCGTTCCTTCTGAACAGCTTTAAGATCCTCCCGGTTGTAACATCTGGATCTAAAAATGTTCAGCACCTCCTTGCCGAACTCTAAATCATTTTTCATAACCTTTTAGTCGACTGTCGAATATCGCAGTGTGTCGTACAGCAGACAATCGGCACATGTCTGATTCCGACCGAGTTCAATGGCGCCGTGGGCGAGAGGATGACAGCTCCAATATTCGGCCGAGCCTCCGGAGAATATAATCGGTTTGTCCTCGAATGTGACAAACAGGGACAAGGCCGGGTATTATCTCCAAGGTCGACCTGATTCCAGTGCTGAAAAGAAGTGTCTTACCAAAGGAGCCTTTCTGCAGCTTATCACTCCATGAACACACTCATTTAGACAAAGGCCACAAGAACAGACCCAAATTTCCTTCTCTCTGGTGCCACAGCAGAGATAAATTCAATAATCACGCCGTGCCGACTGCACAATATCACCACTCTGACTACAATAGTGCTTTCTTTCTCACATTCTCAAAAACACAGGAGGGGTGGGTCGCCGAGACAGGAATGATTTTCCTTTTCTTTTTTTTTGGCATTTTTATCACACAATGAAATTAAGGAGCAAAGGTTAAATGCATTTTTCTCTCCTGGTAATATCTTAATTTCACAGTTAAAAGGCTCTCACATGCACATAAAAGCTTATAAAGGAAAGAAATTAACACTGAAACATGAACCTGGTATTTTTCTTAAAAACATAATAAAGTGGTTGAGATCATCTATTTTTACATCTGCGTGCTCAGAGAGGGTTTTATTTATTAGATTGTGTTTAAGGATTGTATTTAGACCAGTGGCCTTTATAAGCTAAACCTGTGATTAGTCCCGGTCTGAAATATAATTTCAGCTGAAGTGCTCGTGATATTTGATACTGGATATTTCCGAAAATAAGCATGTAATCATCTCTAATGTCAGGCGCCGCGCTGGCTCAGTGTTTATCTCCATCGCATCGCACCTCTAGTGTTGGGGTTCGATTCTCGTCTGTGTGTGTGTGTGTGTGTGTGTGTGGGTTTGCATGTCCTCCATGTACTTGGTGGGTTTCCCCTGGGTTCTCCAGTTTCCTCCTACAGTCCTAATGGCCTAAAGCCGTTTCCAAACTCCTGTGACCCCACACCGAATAAGCAGTACAGACAATGCACCAATCTCTAATCTCTAAAGCATTACAGCTTAAAATAGTTTTAATTGAACACATGCATTGTGCTTGTAGCTGTGGGAAAATAATAAAGAACACTATATGGATGTACTGATAGAGAGATCAGTATTAGTATTAGTATCAAGTCATCATTGAAGGAAACAATTAAAGAAGTTTGTGTTAAAAATGTTCAACACATTATTAAACCATGGAAAGATAGTGATGCTGAAGCATCAACTTCACGGAAGAAAAGTAGCTGGACAAAAATATCATTAACGTAGATTCCCTTGGTGAAGCTGCATAGTAAAAAAAAAACCTGTCTAGTAGAAACTAGAGCTGTGTTTAATAGTGAAAGTAAGAGCACTTTCATACACACGCACACACACACACACACACACACATACACACACACTGTGATAAGAACTCACAAATTGGGAATAAACAGCTGTGTATCCATAAGACAACCACTTGTTATTGAGACGCATCAGAAAAAAAAACATATAATTTGTTAGGAAACGTAAAGACTGGACTTTGGAGCGATGGAAAAAAGGTCATGTGACCTGATGAGTCCAGACTGATCCTATTCCAGAGCGATGGGCGTGTCAGGGAAAGAAGCGAATAAAGCGATGCTCCCATCATGCATAGTGTCCACTGGGTTTATACTGTACTGTATATAATATGAAGCTGCTCTCAGAAAATATTTCAGTTTTTATCAAACTAATTCTAAGTCTCATAACTCTGACAATACCAACAGTGTTCCAACATCTAGAACACAGACAAATTAACGCTGCCACATCATTTTGACAACCAACAGTTCCTGCTTAGTTTTTTTTTAAAGAGGTTAATGACTTCAAAGCTTTATTTATGTAGATGAATGTGCAAAGAAAAGTCAGGACTTTAATATGCAAAATCTACATTAAGTCACGTAATGCAGATCTTTAGCTAAATTACCTACATGTCGCTTGAAATAAAAATGAAATAAATATTACAATTACAAAAATATATATATTATTTTATTTATTTATTTATTTATTTATTTATTTTTGCATTTTGCATTTTGTGCAGGATTTAATGAAGATATACTGTAGCATCATGGCTCCGAAGAATCTTATCAAGAAGAAAAGGGAGCCGCTTTCAGAGCCGGTGCCAGGAGCGATTATACATTAAGGTTAAGTGAGGTTTATTGTCTATTGATTTACATGTCTTTTCTAAATGTTTTGATTGTTTTTATGTGCAAAAAAAATTATAGTGTTGGAAATTGGCAAATATTGGAAATATTTTGGGGTGACTGGAACGGATTATCTGCATTTACATTTCGCAATACACAATTTCGTCTTAAGAACTCACCTCTGGAAGGCATTAAATTCGTATGACGAGGTACCGCTGGATATGCAAGTTAAAAGAATTCCAACATTTGTGTTTTTCTGAAGGAAAAAAAAAGGAAAAAAAGGAATCTAGTGCAAAAGAGTTGTTATAGACCTGTTACAGCCTACAGTATGTAGTGAGCATGTACAGGTAATACGCAACATGTGATTCAGGCTGTGTGATTGAGAAGTAGAAATTTAAAAGACCAAAAACTGAAATCTGTGGTGAGTTTAAGAATGTATTATCGTTCCCGTGTCCAGTGATAAATACTGACTTTCTTTCTGAAAAATAATCCTGTCATAAAATATGAGAGGATTTTTAGAGAACCTCGGACCTTTCAACTTTTTCACCCCCAAATCGCTAAATCAAACTGCACCTCCTTTTCTTGTACTGGTTTTTGTCTTCGTCCCTGTCACCACGACGACGGCCACCCTCGACTCCCGGCGGAGCGCAGCAAGGAGCCCCGTAATCACCAACAGACTGATGTCATGGTAATGGCACTGCTAATGGTTGCCACAGTTTCGAGCTGCAGGGAGTCGGTGCTGAGATGCTCGAGCGCTGACCGTCGCTGTTCTCGGTAAAGGCTCTTCTAAAAAAAAATAATAATAATAAAAAAAAACCTGACGAGCTTTTTCACCTGATCCGGGCTCAGATCTCGACGCCTTTGCTCTCGTTATTTACTCTAAATCATTTTGGCTCTATGAATCTCTCGTGTGGGTTTGGGACTTTGTTGATTTCCTGGAAAGCCTTCAACCGAGCGTAAAAACCCCGACTTTTTCTCCGAGGTCCCCTGAAAATCCGTTCATGTTTTATGACATTAGTATTTTCCAGAAAGAAAGTCAGTATTCAGCAATGGACAAGAGAACGATAATAAATTCTTAAACTCGCCAAAGATTTTTTTCTTTTCTTTCTTTCTTTTAAATTTACTCTTCTCAATTACACAGACTGAATCCCAGAGAGCTTTTTATGAACTATACAAGCTCACTACATAGGCTGTAGCAAGTCCTCCTAGTGCACTAGATTCCCAGTAGAACACTTTTGTTTGGAAAAAAAAAAGTGAACATTAGAAATTGCTAGTCACCAATGACTTTTTAAATGAATCTTAATGGTTATTTCACTTTTTTCAGAGGGACGTTTCTTCTTGCATCACATACGTACGCAACAACTGGTGGTTAAAATTATAGTCCAAATTGAGAGCTTAATCCCACCATTTGCACCAGATTCGCATGTGATTAATCTAGACATTTTAATGCATTACTATTTTTTTTTTTACAGCAACTTAAACATATAACCAGGTTTGACCTTAATGCCTTCCCATAATCATGATGTAATAACGGCAGGTTTAACACGGATAATAAGATGACCGAGGAAACATCGCCAGGTGCTGAACGGCAAGTTTCATTATAAAAAGCTTCTAGATGAAAGTTTGGATAAAATCAAAGTTGTGTGCTCGAGCGATCTTCAAGGGTAATGATTTTACAAGAATGCAGAAGCTACTTTTATTGCACTTACTGAGACCATTAGAACATCAGTAAGTAACCTCGGCTACCTCTGTGTAACAGCACATCTAATCACTGACAAATGCTAACTGCACTCATTCACTCTGGGCGTTAAACACACAAGAAAGACATTTTGCAAAAGCATGCTTTAGCCAATAGCGCTAGCCAAGTTGAAAAGTAGCTAACGGATGAGGTCGCCACTATAGGAGCCGACAGGAGCTCACAATATGATTGCTGTAAGAAGAGTTTACAATATTTATTGTTTAATATTTGTTAAATGTTAATGTTTAACATATTATAAAACTGCATAATCTGTTTCCACTAACCAGTTTGTTCTTTATTTCAACATTGCACAATTATTATACAAGTAAATCTGAGTATTTAAAACTTGTAATTAACTGTGATTAATCGACTGTGATTAACTGATAAAAATTTTTTAATGATTGACAGCACCAATAAGGACTAAAATTAGCTAGCAGCCTAGCGCTCCTGATTTACACACCAGTTAGCCTAATGTTAGCTAGATTACTAACAACTACTTGCTAATGCCAACTTGATAACAAACCTGGCTAACATTAGAAATTAAATTATAATTAGCCTAATGTGAGCTAGCATGATACTAACGTGGTTTATCATTTTAATCACATAATATTTAAATCCTGATGCTAACCTCTTTGAGGGCCGCTGTGCAATGTAATGGCACCCTGGGGTTCCTGGTATAGACTCCAGATAGACTCACAGCAACCCTGACCAGGATGAAGTGCTTACTGAAGATGAATGAATCAATAAAGTGTTTCCGAGCTCACTAGCGACCTTGGCTCTTGGTTGATACAATATATTTCACATAACGCTGGATAGTTTTCTGTCAGAGTCTAAAACAAATATAGCAAACAATTTTCCACATAAGTGCAAAGATTTTTCGTTGTTGTGGTTAATCTATTTTTATTTTTTAATGCTGCAAATAAATAAAAATAGCTCTGTGCTTTCTTATTGATTTTAATGGAACAGAATCCGCACCAGCGCAGCATTGATCACGACATAAAGTTTGATAGTGCTTGGTTTAATTAGATGATAGGCTAGCATTAGCTAGATTATTAGCCAGATAATAAAATAATAATATTGTATTCTAACAAGGTGCTTAGTACTGAGCTCCTAAAGGGACATTGGTGGGGGAAAAACAATGGAGGAAAAAAAAAATCTGAAAAATTGGTCTTTTTTGTTTGTGAGATATTGAGATACATTCTCTCAAATCTCAAATAGCGAACAGACCACGTGACTTACTGTATACCTCCGGCTTAGTCTTCCAGCGCAAAACTTAACCCTTCAGCGTTAACGATTTAACATCCAGCAGATGGCAGTAATGCACCTAAAAGCTGCCTGCCAAACCTGATCCTTAACCGGAAAGGTGAGTGTTACTGATACAGTCTAATGAATTCAGTTCCGAGAGCTTGTTCATAAGTCCAATTTGTTCGTTATTCGAAAGTCCAGCAAACATTGCCTAGGTCCTAGTATACTGACACAATCGTCCCTACACACAGTATAAAACTAACATGTTCCATGATCTTGTCCTTGTTCTTTAGAATCGTGCCAATGATTGAACAATTCATGTTAAAAGAACGAGCGATGTCTGCCATCTTTTCACCTCGCTCCATTCTCTCAATTATTTTCACTTTTGTCTCTATGGCTATTGCTTGGAGCTTCATTGCTGCTGCTTTTACGCTTCGCATGTTTGCGTCTACGAAAGTTTGTAACTTGAATGTTTGCATGAAGGGGACGTACTGTAAAGGGATTAGGATTTAGAATTACAGTAGGAATTATAATTAGTTTCAGCTTGATCTAAAATATAATGACATTATGACATCATTTCCCTATTTTGGCGCTGGAAGTATGAGTCACATGGTCAGTCCACTATCATCACTTGAATGGTTCGCCATATCTCTCGAAATGTTGTCAAGGCAAAAATTTAGATTTTTCCTCTAATGTTTTTTTTTTCCACCCATGTCCTGTTACCGGCTCAGTACATTATCGAAGTAACATAGCTGACAATGTAAGTAAATCTTTACGTTAGGATTATTTGTACTTCGAAGGATTGTATTATGACGACAGGATGTGATGAATTTCAGGATGTTCACTAAGGTGCAAACTGATCTCTTGTTCTTCTTCTTTGTCTTTCGGCTGTTCCCTTTCAGGGGTCACCACAGTGAATCATCTGCCTCCATCTAACCCTATCCTCTGCATCCTCTTCTCTCACACCAACTAACTTCATGTCCTC
>JAQQZS010000019.1:20373767-20387646 GCA_030068045.1 Platyallabes tihoni | reverse complement strand
TTCAGCATTCCTTTACAATGTAGAAAGAAATAAAAATCAGGAACCATCATGGAGTTAGAAAGTGACCCCAAACTTTTCAACGGTAGTGTATAGTATATATTTTATTTATTTATTTATTTATTTAATTAAGGAAAACTATGAACCATGAACAATGAATGAACAAACATATCAATAAATGAACATAAAGATCCACTACATATTATCTATCACTGTTACTACTACTACTAATAACAATATTCATTTTAAATATGTTTTCCATAAAATCTTCAACTTTTTGCTGTACACTAAAGGTCCCTTTAAATGGTAGAGCAAGCACCACAGTGCTCTCTCTCTCTCTCTCTCTCTCTCTCTGTGTCTCTCTCTCTCTCTGTCTCTGAGATGTGAACCTGCTTTGGGAAAACTGGGCCAAGTGTGTTCCTCTATAAACAGAACCTGCATTTCAGCATCTCTCCACCAGGTTGCACTGTTGCACAATGAAAAGAACACTTCCTGCTCCCTGTGTGAGTCCCATCTCCTGACCACAGCTGGATGTTTTACATTTTCAATGCCACAACACATGCACACATGGTTTACAGCACGACTCGGATCTGACCGAGTGCACCGCTGATTTATTGCGTCTCTTATACGAGCGAATCATCGGTTCAAACAGACACACACATTACATGTGCAAATCCTGGATCTTTTTTTTAATTACATGTTTACATTCACAGAGCTCGAGTGTAAAGTCTAGGAACTCAGAATTCAATGGAGTGTGTCCTGAGAACAGAGCTGTCTCTCTACGTCTCCATATTATTATATCTTTAAATGTTTGCTTGTGAAGACACTTTGGTGTTTTCTGGATTCATCAATCCTAAACCGAACACCCTACAGTGCTCCTGAATAACAGGACTCGATCAAGCTGTCAACTGGTTAAGCTTTCAACCGTCATATCTCACAGACGTTGGGGAAAACCACCATAAAAGTTTTACAGTGTCTAATTTTGCATTTAGACACGCATATATATTACCATATTAAACCCTTGACATGTCTATAATTCTAATACTTAGCTTTGCCAAAGCTCACCAGGCTTTCCAATAATACACTGCAACCGTTCCGTTTGCCGCCGGTTAAGTGTTTGTGTTTATAAGAAAAATCCATCTCGTCTGCTGGATTTTGTTTTCAACCACACGCATTATGATAATTGGTTGCTTTTTAAAGAGAAACTCGATCCAGTGCGTGTAGATAATTACACAGAACTTGGTTTCCAAGACGAAGAATTTCCTCTCTCTCTCTTTTTTTTTGTTATTCATCTTTCTTAAGATCATCCATTTTTTGCACATACACATATAGACTTGTATAAAAAAAAAAAAAAGAAGCAGAGAAGCAGAAAGACAGAAAAAGAAAGAGAACAGACTGTCTACGCACAATTTAAAACCTAAAATGTCATAATGAAAGACAGTAAAAGAAAAGAACAACAATAACGCAATAAAAGTTAACCTCCGAGACGGGTTGTTTTAGAGATCCATGTTTAGAGCCTGACTTGAACACATCATAACATGTTTATTGGCCTACATCGTTTAGCTTGTTTGGATAGCTAGCAGTCTTGGGTAACCGCCACTAATTAGTTCCCATAAAGCAGTGCTGGTGCAAACAGCCCACAGAAGCCGAGCCTTAAATTAACACTCGGAGTGTGCTGAAAAGGACATAAATTACATTTTAATTGCTCCGTCTAATTCCAGGAGATGCATGTTTGCTGAGATCAAACCTATCATAATTAAAAATGTTCCATTTCATTTCTTTTCTGAACATACCCCCACCCACCACCACCACGCTACTCATGCAGAGTTAATGAGAAAAGCTCAAATATTCCTCGTCTGAAGGCCGCTCTTTGGCACGCTTTGATTAAGGTATGATTAAACCAGTTTATGGAAATTATTGCATAAATAAATACATAAACACTGTCACCAATCGACCAAGATAAAGACTGAGATTGGAGTTTGGGTAATCTGGGCTACAAAATTGTTACTGGGATTGATTTAAATATAAAAAAGTGTCTAGCTTGACACTAAGTTCCTTAAGTGTAGCTTCTGGAACTGAAGACCAAACCAGACCTTTGTGAAACACTGTATTTTGAGACCTAAAACAGAACAAGAAGAAATGTCATACTGTATTTTTAGTGGTCTTAAACCTGAACCTTGTAGAAGGTGCAATAGGGACCTTATATGGGGTTAAGGCAGAAACTTGTAAAAGATCATATTGTATTCTTTAGATGGTCTAAACCAGTACCTTGTGGAAGATCTTATTGCTTATTTCATGGGCATAAAGGAGAACTATGTAAAACAACCTATTATTCGTTAAGTGGGCCTAAACTAGAACCTTGTGGAACACCATGTTGTTCATTTAATGAACCCAAACAAGAACCTTGTAGATCACCTTTAGCTTTAAACCAGAATCTTGGAAAACACCATACTGCACTCTATAAAGACCTAAACCAGATCTGTATAGAACACATTATTGTTTATTAAGTGCACTTACAGTAAACCAGAACCTTGCATAGCACCATATTTCACTCTTGAGTAGAGATGAGACTCTCCTGGGGTCACCCGATACGATATCACGATACCGTGGTGCTGATTCAATTTGTATTGAGATTCTTTAAGTATCACAATTTTATAAATATCTTGATTAATATATTTTATTTCAGATTTTGTCATCTGAAAACACCAAACAAACTCAGCAAATAATTTGCTTATACCACACAGGATGCTGTGCTGCCTGCCAATATGTAAACATAAAAATAAATAAATTAATTAATTAATAAATCTTACAATGTAGAATACCTTATTGTTTAAGTGGGTTTAAACCAGAACCTTGTAGAACACCTTATTGCAGTCTAAAGGGGCCTAAATCAGAACCTTGTGGAATACTGAAGTAACCCTTTTATAGGACTTAAACAAGAAACTTGTAGAATACCATATTGCTCTTTTAAGGTGATATCATACTTCAGGGTCTCAAAACAGAAACATGGAGAGCACCATATTGTATTAAAGCCTGTTTGATACTCTTTAGACTTGCAGCAAAATCGGCATGAATGCTGATAAAGTGGGGATGACACACACCTGTCTCTTCAAATCTTCCGTGTTCTCAAGGATGTCCTTTAACATACAATAGCAAATGGTGTTGAATACTGCACTTATGTATGAAGGACAATAATTTATTCATTTATTCATTTATGTGGCAAACACTCTCATCTAAATGACACTACAGATAATATGGAATCCAAGTGACGCTTATAGCTGAGCTATTTATTTATTTATTTATTTATAGTAGGATTTAAACTCACAACCTTCTGGTTGCTGGTGCAGAGCCTCAGTCTTTAAGTTTCTGCGCCCCAAGCAAAGACACGAGGCATTTACAATTAAATGAAAGTGTTTACTGTAAGATACGAAATTGGCCGTAATCAAACATCTATGGTGCATTAAAAAAAAAAAAAAACATAAAAAAACAAACAAACAAAAACAAAAAACAGTCTGCTGTAGCCAGCAAGACTTCCATGCTAACATGGTCTTGAAGGTAACAAGGCATCATTGGAGGAAAGCAGGCCTGGGGTTGGAAACTCTGATAAACAGATGAAGCTTTCCAGAAATGTTGAATATCTTAGCTGAAAGAGGCAATTACAGAGTTCAGGCCTCGCGCAGCCTCAAGCCACAGCCGACCACAGGGAGCAGGCTGGAGCCATTTCATGTCTGAATTCACAAGGAGGTTCTTGGCCAAGCCTCAAACCTCTGTTCACTGCATGGCTTCCAGCTCATGATACACATGTTCAGCAAGATGCAGACATGCACACACACACACACACACTTGAAAAAAAGCAAATATGCAAGTACCTGCATACGTAGATGCATCAAATACAAATCAGATTTGCACACATTATACAGCATGCAGTAACTTTTACGATTATGGTCCAATCCTGCTTTCTAATTCTACTACTACCAATAATAATAATAATAATAATAATAATAATAATATTGCTTAATTAGCTTTAAAAAATATCAGCTCTGGTCTCTGTGGCAGCTCAGATTTTGTTAAGAGCAAATGTTATGGGGGTTATGAATATGGGTGTGGATTCTTTTCTTATGATTCAAGGATAGTATGATTAGATGAAGTGAGGGTCTCGCTCATACGAAACTTATTGAATGTAACAAATCTGTCTTCTGGCTTTTGTTTTATGTAAGGTTTTAAGTATGACTTTGTGCGTATTTTGTTTTTCCCCTTAAGCATCTATTACATCAGTGACCATTTGTAGGATTCGTGTTGAAAAAACATAGCGTAAATGCAAGAGCGAAGAATGAAGAGATGCAATAAAAAACGAAGCAGCGCGAGAGGGAAAGAAAGAAAGAGAGCGAGAGATTAAGAGAGGGGCTCAGCTGTGAGCAGCGTCAGCCCAGATGACAGTAAATTGAAGAAAGCACAATATAAGCAGGTTTGAAGGCTCTTGAGTGACTTGCAGAGACGGGCGAGGTGTGTCTGCTCAGGAGCGAGCACGCTTCCATTCTCCCATCAGCATCAGGCTCTAATGACTGACAGGTTATCCATTTAGACTCGGACATTAGTTCAGAAATCATTGCAACCGTGACTTTGTGTTTGCAAATCAAGCTAGTTTTATATATTTTTGTTAAAAAAATTCGAGAGTACACAGTCGAGCTTTAAGCAGTTAATTAATGCATATTCCATTAATAGACCGTGTTTGAAATTCAGAAAAAAAATGTTCAACTTCAGTGCTTGTGTTTCGCTAATTCCCTCCTGACAGAGCTGCTTAGGAACTCGCAGAAGATTACGGTTTTTCTCTTTAATTATGGCAGCTCATTTGCATATCTTTAAAAATCGTGATGTATGGTAATATGCATTTCCATAGCATTGTGCAACTTAACGTGCCCTGAAAATGTCAGCAAATATTAGTTTTTCTGTCGTAGCTTGAGTTAAAGGAGGAAAAAAAGTATGTACATAATTTGTTGTCTCTTAGGTTTAATATCAAATCTAGCAATGCTCATTTTTTGGGTGGAGTGAAACCTCTTGAGATGATTACACATGCTATAAACTTTAACCCTGGTTCTTTGGACACATCTGGACATAAAAATGAAATCAGTGCATAATCGGTCCTTGAAAAAAAATTCTTTTTTTTTTTTTTTGGATGCACCTTTGATGGGAAAGTTTTCCTTGAAAGTTGTATATATACAGTACAAACAACAGAAAAGCTTTGTTTAAGGTTTGAACTTCAAAATATTTGTGAATAATAGTATGTGACTAACCAGTCATCATTTTCTCCATAACACCTTGTCATGAACCTGTCAGGACCTTTATTTATCAGTACTTGGGTTCTCTAAGGGTTTGTTCAAAGGTTCTCAACCTCCTAGGAAGTAGCTACATGTGTGTTTTCAACCTTTTGCGTTTCTGATGGCGTATTACTGTGTAATCCTAATTATTTCCATATAGCAAAGGATAAGAATGTAAATCTGTCTGGACCTTATTACCTGCTTGCTTTCAGCTTCTACTCCAACTTTTAAATGAGAGATTTGTATATAAAGATGGCTGCACCCGCAGGACAGCGTAAAGCCTTTAAGCCTGTATGTAAATACACAACGCTAATATTACGCATAATAAAACATGAATAGATTGTCTGGCAAAAAAAAATGTTACACTGATTATGGAGCACACTGTGGTGTCCAGTTCATGTGTGAATTGATTCCTTATGCGCACAGACCCACTCTTTCATAATCTCAGTCCTGAAAAAAAAACCTCCACAGATGTGATAACCTGGTGATTCAGTACATTCAGGTGGTCAGCTGACTTCATTTTATTTCCACATAATGTTGCTGAGTCTCGACCTGAGCGACTGATCAACCCCAGATCATAACACTGTCTCCAGAGGCTTGTACAGAGGAGACTATGCATGATCGGTGCATCACTTCATGCGCTTCCCTTCTTACCCTGCCACGCCCATCACTCTGGAATAGGCTCAATCTGGACCACATGACCTTTTTGCATCACTCCAAAGTCCAATCTTTATGCTCCTTAGCAAACTGAAACCTTTTTCCTGATGAGTCTCGCTATAACAAGTGGTTTTCTTATGGACACACAGCTGTTCATCCATAAGAAATTTTACTTTCACTATTTAACCAAGCGTTTAAGTGATTTCCATTTATAATTTTATTTTTTTGGCATTTCTTCTGCGAAGTTACCACTTTAGCTCTATCCTTTCAGCTTTTAATAATATGTTGTACAGCTCTAAACCCAACTCCAGTCAATTTAAATCTCCTTAGTTGCTTCCTTTGCTTGATATTAGGACTTTAATAATACTTTGACCCTTCTGAAATGGCGACTTTTCCCCCCTATATGGTGCCTAATGAGAGTGAGAAGGATTTCATCCTTAAATTAAGGTGAGCTTATTCCAACACAGTAGTCAGTAAACAAATGTCTAACATTTCTGTATTAATTAATGTTATATTTAAGGAATGAAAGATTATTTTATTTTTCTCGCTCCCACAAAACGAGTAACTTCCTGTTCTTATTTATGTTATAGCAGCTGTAGACAATTATTCCCTCAACAGCCTTTTATTTCATGTCTTAAAGTTATCTTGTTACTTAAAGAAATCTATATGAACCATGAATGATTTTTTTCTATACAGTTGTGCGAAAAATCTGCCATGTGTCCCTGGGTGTCTCTGTCACTGTGAAAACATTAGAAGAATAATATAATTTTATAATATAACAGATTTTTTAATCTGCAGTTTTTTTCTTTTTGTGCAAGGTTAAGTGAAGACGCAGCACCATGGGTCCCAAGAAAGGACGGTAGCAAGAAGAAAACGGAGCGGCTTTCAGTTTGATTTTTTAAAGCAGCCGGTGCCAAGAGGAATCATAAATTTAGTTTAAAGTCAATTTATTTTATATTTTACTTCATTTACATGTCTTTTATAAATATTTCGATTGGTCTTACATGTATATGCAACAATATGATTACAGTGTTGGAAATTGTTAATATTGGTAATATTTTTGGGAGGCTGGAACGGATTATCTGCATTTACATTATTTCCTATGGGACAATGTGTTTCACAATACAAAATTTTGCCTCAGAAACAGATAAAAAAATCTGTATACCTAGATACCACTGTACTTATAACTATAATTAATATAAAGCATCATGCATGGCAAATGGCACTCAGAGACGTACACCATTGTGTTCAAAAGCGGTGTAAGTGAACCCGAGTCTGGCCGGATGAAAAAGGATCATCTTGTGTACCTGCTTTCATCAGTTCTTTTCTCTCTCTCTCTCTTTCTTTTTTTATTTTGTACATGACTCTCGTCTTCGGGGTTACTATTAGTCTCTGTCACTTTCAAAGCAAAGCAATGAATCAAACAATGACAAAAAAAGAAAATGCTCTTAAGCTAAACAGGAAGCCCGAAATCTATGTGAAAACACGGCTCGCGTATTGACATTACTTCAGCTCTCTGCTTCAGCTTTGATCCTTGCATTATACTCCATACGCGTGTCCTTGTAAATGATTTTATTCTGTCAGAGTGGAAAATATCTTTAGATCAAGCGATTGCTCGGGATTGCTCTCCTCATTATGCAGATCAAGTGCATCAATCTAACGGAAGGTGCGCTTCACGTAGGAGAGGCTGGAGAGGATGGCGATGCCTCCGCAGCATGGCTGGGAGACATCGGGGCGGCTCCATCCCTCATCATGCTGGTGTAAGGTTTCATTTGCAGGAGCCCAGGAGGAATCCCAAGCGCGTGGCAGGATATGATTTTTTGCACTCGAGTGCTCTCTGTGTGTGTATATACATTTTTGTTTTGTTCTTTCTTGTGACCCGTCTGCTGCGCCGCTTTCCCGTAAATAAATGCATTCCCGGATCTGGAGAGCCCATGTTTATTTCTCCATTACTGGCAAAAAAAAAAGGACATAAAAAGAAAATAAAAACAGTGTAGATAATAGAGATGTGATGTTCTCGGCTCATGATCCTTTAAGTGCAGCACAAGTGCGTTTTCATACGTACAGAATGAAAGGATATTTTCTGGTTAATTGCAGTTTCTTTTTATCTCTGC
This sequence comes from Platyallabes tihoni, assembly GCA_030068045.1. Taxonomy (NCBI): domain Eukaryota; kingdom Metazoa; phylum Chordata; class Actinopteri; order Siluriformes; family Clariidae; genus Platyallabes; species Platyallabes tihoni. The sequence goes on along the minus strand of JAQQZS010000019.1, from coordinate 20,379,563 downwards.
AGATGGTCTCTAACTGACTGCTGATTGGTGTAGATAGTCAAGAGGCTGTCCATCAAGGCTGTTTCTAGTTAAAAGCATTACGAGCAGTTACAGTTTCACTCAGGGACCTCCGAGCCACCAGGGGGCGCTACGAGAATGCTGACATGAAGAAATATTTGATGGAAAATGATCAAAAGTGATTTCAAAAGAAATTCCTCTTTCCAATGACATGTATTAATCTATTTATCCGGGCTTTGGCGGAGCTAAACAACTTTGGAATATTAGCATAATTTCTTTTGCTTGTTGTTTTTAGCAAGATCTTGAAAGTCTCTACGGCAACTTTAAAATCTTGTAAACACTTCACTGTATTAAAACAAATTAACTTCCCTGGTCAAGAATCTTTTTTTTTTTTTTTTTTTTTTAACATGAATATATTTTCATAATCTGTAACTGAGCTGAGAGCTTCTCAAGTGCTTAGAGAATGAGACCCAAGTGCTCGTAGCCACAGAATCCTGCAGCTCTCCAGGGGGCAGCAGTCCAGCGAAGCTATCGATCAGCGTGTCAGAGCAAAGAGTGCATTTCTAGCAGCCGCCATGCAGAGGAAGCCAGCGGAGACACGAGCGTTATCTGTGGTGCAGACAGTGGCCTGGAGCGGACCTGAAAAATCCCAGAGCTAGAGTGATAGAGCTAGCACTGAGACTACGCTGCGTGAAACCTCAATATTCATCATCATGTAGAAATGTGCAGTTTGTGTTTCCTTATGAAACAGCTTTTATACTGTACGTCTTGTTACCGCTGTGCTAAGTGTTCTGTTGGTCATTAACCTGGTTTGCTAAACTGTTTGAGTCAGTTGCTAGGTTAGTGCTAGTATTCTAGATAACCTTAAGCAAATAAAAACAAACATATAAACATTTAAAATGGAGAATTTACATTCTCTATTTTGATGGACTTCTTGCCACCACATCTTTTTAGGAAATTATTGATAGTTGTGTTGCCTATATACAGTACAGGGGCAATTCTTTCATTTGGACACATTTTGACCTTTTCTATTGTATGTACTGTATTTCTAAAAACTATTCAGTTTAAGCAGAAATGTGTTTCTCTGACCTTCTTATGGATAAATATTATTACTGACCCTCCACCGAGTTGGGCAAGATACACAAATCCTGTATAAATAAAAGTATAGAGATTCCCCAGGCTGTGGATATGTAGTGCAACACAGAAAATTAGTTAAGTAAAAGTACAGATATTCAAAGTATTCTCTAATAAAACTACTCAAAGTACAGATGAATGTATTTACGTACAGTAACAAACTATACAGTATACATTATACTCAGTTATCGCCCACCTCTGCTGACTACATTGTGAAGAACGATAAATTTACAACAGGAAAGTTCTCTTTCAGATTAGTCCTCGTCCTGTGTCTCTGCACTTAACTCATCACTGCTAAATAAGCTACGTATCATTTTCATGCAAATGTATTTTCTTTAGGTGTAAAGGTATACACCAGGTTGAAGGACAACATTTTGGACAAAACTTTTTTTTGTTTGTTTTTTACCATCATATTTGGGCCATTTTCCAGAATTGATCCATATTGAAAATGATGAATATTACCATATCATAACTAGCTAGACTGTTGCCTAAAAAGTATGCATGTGCAATTGAATCACTAATGTAATTTACTCCGTTTTTTTGTAGCTTAATATAAATCACTGAATCGATGGGTCAGGTTTCAATTTAAAATGACGCTTTTCATTTATTTAGGTAAACTTGCAGATTAAAAAAAAAAAAAAAAAAAAACTATTGCGCAACTTTTGCAGAAAATACAAACAAGTTCCAAGTTCCAGAATACCTAAATGTTCTCACTCACCCACTCACTCATCTTCTATACCGCTTTATCCTGTATTCAGGGTTGCAGGGACCTGGAGTCTATCCCAGGAGGCTTAGGGCACGAGGCGCGGTCCACCCTGGACAGGGTGCCAGTCCATCGCAGGTCAAATGAGTGTATTATTATTTTTTTGGTCAAGAGACTACTGAAAACAACCTTGAAACACGTGTATCTGTGCTATTCCTTTGCCTTTGTGACCCAGTTTTTATTTGTTTGGATAGTTGGTTACAATTAAATAAAATTCAGTTTATCATACTGCCTATATTGTGCAAAAAAAGGATGTGTTACTCTATACTGCGCAATCCCAAACCCTACATATGTTTATTTAAAAAAAAAGAAATGCAAAAAAATTATGGCTAAAATACTACATCCACCACAGAATGAATCGATTGTATGTATTATTGATGTGTATACGATTAAAATATCTGAAATTCACGTTCGGATACTTTTGTCAGGCTGCGTGTGAATGATGTAGGAGTGTGAGTGGGCCTGTGTTACGAGTCCGGGTGCAAATGGAAACGTGGAGATTATGAGAAAATGAGGGTGTAAAAGTGAGAGAGAGAGAGAGAGAGAGAGAGATGGAGTCAGGGCCAGGCTCATTAGCAGTCTGCAGCAAGTCACAGTTCGGCCACGGCCACAGTGGCACTGCTGATTATCCCCACACAGAGCTGCAGGCTGGACATCACTGCTAGAAAATGACTCTCTTAATAAGCCAAGCGGCTCATCAACCCAGCCGAGGGGCTAATGGCGTCCCACTGGTGGTGTGCTTTCATCACGTGTGATTTTCCTTCATCTTCCTCTCCTCCTTCTCGTCTTCATCCTTCTTTTTTTCAAACCCAAACTTGCGGATAAACAAACCCTGGACCTCATCTCTGCATCACCAGCAGCATCATTATAAAACTCCTAAAATGGGTTTCTCATGCTGCCCCGACCAGCGGGCTGACCAACAGATGAAGTGTTAACTGAGCACACGGGTTAATGGCATGTGCGCCTGAAATGCTTTCACACTGAGTAATGGAATATATCTATTTTTTTATTCTTCATTGAATACACATTCCTCCCCAGATATGGATGAAAAGAGAATGTGAGGCCGGGCCGATTTTTGGGGTCACGCACGAATATCGCTCGCTATTCAACCACCTCTTGTGTCTCCGAGAGGACACCAGCGATGCCACCCTTTCCCAATGTCACCGGGATGCGGGCTCGGCGCATTGTGAGACGATAGTTGCCGAGCGGACGAGCGTAACGAGGACGAAGCAGGAATTTCCTCACCAGACCACGAGTGCAAACAAAAGAAAAAAAGCAAATAAGTGTGACATGATCACGATGGCATGATCCTTTATTCCTGCTATTTTCTCGCATTCAATTCATAGAAATGAAGCTCACACAAAGCCTGACCGTCGCTAGCTTCTTTTTATACTCTTAACAAGATCAAAGCGATGAAGCCACATCTTACAGACAAAAAAAAAAAAAAAAAAAAACAGCATTCATCTATGGAACGTTAATGAAATGCAGAAGCAGATGATTCCTCGCAACATTACGCCGAAGAGCAATAAACAAAATTGTCTATACATAAAGACACCCGTAATTACGGCATAATTTGGAGCCTCCGCTAGTCAGTGGAAATGTTTTGAGTGATGATAATGCACTGCTCTGGACCCGACTTCCCTAAGACTTCCACGCTGCATAAATCAATGCTGTGTTCTTTTTATTTGCAATTATGCATGCAATTACGGCCCGTCATCACCGCGGCTCCTTATCGAGGCTCAGGCGCCGCCGCCTCTCCTCTAAATGCCACTAAAACGCTAACACGAGGCAGCGACGTCTATATTGAATTCATCTTTTTTTTTTTCCCAGAGTGCCTTTTGATGATTTGCGGTAGGAAGAAGAGTCAAGCTGGTGTCTGTTTGCAATTAGTCGGAATAATTAAGTTTAATTCGTACTTCTATTAAAAAATCCAGCGGAGTTGTTGGGTTTAATTAACGCATCTCTTTTGGATTTATAATCCTTCTTAGAAATACAGGCGTCCCGGTGGCCATGTCGAGCCCAAAAGACTCAAGACAACGTCAGTACCCAAGAGCAAAGAAGGCCGAGGTCGCGCCTCATCTCTACTGCAGTGTTAATTATTCTGCACACATTGTTTAATAACATTTAAAGACGAGTGGCCCTGAAGGCTTCCAGAGCTTTCTCTCACTCACTGTATCGACTTCATCAATCGGGTCGAACGACGTCAGCTCAGAATCAGCAGCTGGAGAACGAAATGAAATTGCCTGATGCTGGAGGAACGAGGAAGTGGAGGAGGAAGAGGAGGAAGCGCGGTAAAAATGGACAATACCGTAGTAAATGTCCCACAGTGTCATAGGTACAAATGACCTGCTGAAGATTAGATGAACTTTGAAGGAAATATCAAGATCTATATTTTTTACTATGAAAAACAGCACCGCTGTTCTAGGAAACTAATCAACAGCATGGTGTGATGAAGCTGATCTTCTGAAGTGTTTTATGTCACAGAAATGTTCGTTAAGAAACTTGTTGTTTTAGATCGTTTTAAAAAAACAAATTTGCATTTGAAATTACGTTGAAGGTAGTGCAACTTTTAATACGTGACTAAAAAACACTCTGTGTTGTGCTGTTCTAGGAAACTAATCAACATCATGGTGTGATGAAACGTTTTAGTTCCTGGGAGTTCCTGAAGTGTTTTATTCCAATTATGTCAGAGAAATTTTTGTTAATAAACTTTTCCTTTTATTATTAAGGAACATATGTTTTTATTTTAGATCTTTTTTTTTTTAGATTTGCATTTGACATTGTTTATTTGACCTTAGTTAATTCCATAGGAAATATATAAAATATATATATCTTTTAGGGAGATTACTTTTTTTATTATTCTAGTTTTACCATGTGCTTGTTTTTTTCCCCTACTGTAGTTAATTAAGTGTTCTTTCTGTTTTTATTCCCGTTTCCGTTTATAATAATTTTGCATTAAAGTAGGTGCATTAGACAGGAAATCAAATTTACACCAAGCGGTCGAGTCGAAGTGTCTTTCAGGGACAGCAGGACCTTTTCAATTATTTTCCAGCCACGTGCAAATAAGTATAAACAACACAAATCTATCCACACAAGCTAATTTGCTCATTACGCTGCTAAACCAGAGCTTGAAAGTAAATGGATTTGTTATTGAGCTGGATGTTGGTGTAAAGCGAGGTTAAGTGTATCAGGCAGGTGAGTGTTAGTCTCCCGGAGCCGTGTGTAAAGCTGAGCATCGACTGAGGCGACTCCCGGAGGACCCGGGGTCAGCTATAAGCACTCGTATACCACTTCCTGCTCTAAGCCAAGAACAGTCACTGTTCAGAAACCGTGTCTTTAATTACAGCGCAGCTCAGGGTTGTGTTTAAAATCTGACGCTTTGTACCGGAGAAGTCCGCCCATGCTGTGCCGAAGAGGCTCGACGAGTAGGTCGTTACCGATGTGAGCGGAACAGGCAAAGCTCCAGCTCTCATCATGGCCGATATCTTTACATCGATCGGCTCTAAAGGTCAACTACTGCCCGGCTCACGTAATCCAGTTGGCCGCATGCTCCCCGTGTCGTTGTTCAGAGGCGTTTCAGAAGCCTGTTTTGTTTGCACTAACTCCAGCACACGTGCAAGGACACACGCAGGATTTTGAAAGTCCCTCTCATCCTCTCACCTCACTTTGAACCCGTACGTTTCGGCCCGGTCTCTAAAGCTTCATGCTCTTCCTGCTCCCCGACTACAAAGCCTGAATTTTTGATGGAGCAGCACAGCTGGAGACCCGAAACCTGAACATCACCTCTGGATGAGAGCAAGTCTATCGGCCATCCCGGCATCGCTTCTGTTACGTCCCGTAGTATTTTCGGCATTGCGCATGCATTTTGGTGCCTATGTCTTTCAGGTCCTGGGATTGGACAT
>JAQQZS010000019.1:20346470-20358710 GCA_030068045.1 Platyallabes tihoni | reverse complement strand
GGTCGCGGGTGCGGGGCGGGGCGGGTTGTAAAAATAGATACAGTGGTGCGGGGCGGGCTGGGGTGGGCCAAATAATTAAAAAAAGCGGGACCCGCGGGTTAGAAAAATACCCGACCCGCGCATCACTAGTAAGTATGTATCCAGTGATGTAAACTTTAAAGCACTTTAAAGTAAACTTGTAAGCTCTGGATAAGAGCGTGTGCCAAATGCCTAAATGTAATGTAAAATGTAAATGTTGTGCTTTCTGATTGGTTATGTTGTTTTCCATGTTGTTATTTTGTTTTTGAATTGGTTATTTTGTTTTCGCTTTTATTTTGTTTTGAACTTCTCGGCCACCGTAAGATTCAGTAATTCTGAGAGGCTAGAAAGCAAATAAAAAGCTACAAGGGGAAAAAGTCTTTAGGGAAAGCAAAAAAAAAAAAGGCAAGACTAACTTTCATACAAGTGTGCACACTCCCTGTCATGTGACTACGCTCATAATTAACCAATCACATTCCAAGTCATGTTGGAAAAATAATTCATGTACACCTGTCATGGTTGTTACGATTCTGATTAATCCTAAATAAAGATCATGTGTTTCTGTAGACACAAGGCGCTTATAAAGCACATACAGGATCTCATTAATTAGGAGCTAAAAAAGATTTGAAGGCCATCATCAGCAACAAGTGGAGGCACCATAGTGACATACAAAGCCCCTCAAAACTTGACAAATTGACAAGATCAGGAGGGCTGCTGAGAGACCTGCAGCAGTATTAAAGAAGCTATAGGAGTACCTGGGAAGTAGTGGTGTCTCCCTGTATGTGACAGCAGTCTCTTCTGTTCTTCACTTGTCTGGATGATGGGGTAGGGTGGCTGGACAGAAGCTCTTTCTCAAGGGGAAAGAATACATCACTCCAAACCATGTGGCACAATGTGTTAGACGGCTTTGGACATAATTTGAAAACAGACTTTTGGAATGAAACCCAGGGAGCTCACCACCCAAAGAGCAGCATACTCATGGTGAAGCATGGTGGTGGCAGCGTCGTGCTATGGTTCTGATTCACTTCAGCTGGGACTGGGGCTCGAGTCAGGATAAAGAGAAACATGGGTCAAACTAAATACGAAACCATTTTGGCACAAATGCTGTATTTGATTCAAAATTAAATAACTTTTAAAAAAATATTTAGGTAAACTTTCAAATGTTAAATGTTATACGATTACAAGGAATTCCTTGTAAATATGCAACACCTTTTACAGAAACTAAAAAACACTCCCATTGTCTACAAAGTATTTGCAAATTACTCTCATTTTGATTTTTGATTAAAGCTTCTTTCGCTCCTCCATGCTCCTTCTGGATTAGAGCATGGAGGCGAAGATTGGCAGGAAAATATTATTATCGTTTAAACATTTGGTAAACGCCCTTATCAAGAGCACCTTACTGTACATTTTTATCTTACAATACATTTGAGAAATTGAGGATTAAGGACCTTGCTCAATCGCCCAACAGTAAAATCCTGGTGGTGCTGGGATTTGAACTGATGACCTTAAGATCAGTAGTCCAACGCCTTAACCACCGAGCTACTCCTACTGTATAAGAAAAACAACAATTAATCATTTATAACACTTTTAAACCTGTAAGAATTACAACTCCGCAAACATTGAACAGAAAGTCTGCTTTTGAGTCACAGCTCTAAGACTTCAGCGACCAGGTTGTTATGTTTTTTTTATTTCTATCTGTTTATCACTTGATTGTTACTTGCTATTAAAATCAGAATAAAGTTTAAAAAGGCTTTAAAAAATAAGCAAAAAAATCTGGCATTATTCATTTTAGTTTCATGTTTTATATCACGTTATAAATAGTGTGTATAATTACAAATATAAAGTTAATTATAAATAACATGCATTTATTCAGTCCCCTGGTGTGAGGTATCAGAGAATTAGAAACCTGTTTTTCAATAAAATACTGTAAAAACTAAAGAAAATTATCTTAATATTTTATTTTATAGTCTGTGTTTTTCCCCTTTCTTTTAATATTTGTAAATATTTTGAAAGGTCAAGCATTGCCAGAATTGCAGATATTAATAATAGAATGTAATATTAAATATGGATCAGATGTATATGGACAATAAAACATGCCTTAATAGAGATTGACACACACCAGTGATTTTTTTTCTTTTCTTTTCTTTTCTTTTCTTTTTTCTTCTTCTCACTTCTCTCCGAGTACTCGGTCTCTATGAGCTAAGTTGCAGCTGCAGGCTTTTGTTGCGGGAAGGGAGACAATTATTTCAGCGGGACTGTCGGTTAGTTAGTCCAGCTATCACGGTGGCATCTGCTGTCCCGCTGTGCTGCCGATTGTGTCTTATGATGAATGTCGCAATCAGGACCATCAAAACGGGGGACCCCCACTGTTTTTAATTGCCAGAGCTGAGCACCGGCCCATTTGTTATTACGCTGAGGTTATTACCTCACACAGAGTGTATTAACAGGTGAAGATAATTGATGAGAAGCAACGCGCCCCTATCAACACCCCCCCACAAACAATCCCAGCGCTCTTTCAAAGGGACCTGGTGTAATTATGACATAATAAATGTACAGGATGGGAGCTGTGGGGGGCAGCATTAGACGAAAAAAAAAAAGAGGACCCAGCACCGAGCCTTGCTGATAAGTGCAGCAGTGCCAGGAATAATACTCACTTTTGGAGTGTCTGATAGGCTCTCCGTAATTAGAGCTACAATGCGTGTAATTAAAAAAAAAAAAAAAAGGAATGCATTTCTCTCTCTTTTTCCCCCCCAAGAGAAATGTATGCCTACTATTCCTCCGTTTCATTGATTTGCTTTTGGTTTCTTTTTGCTTGGTTGCTTTAATTAAGATCCCAAAGAGCTGAAGGAGGTCAGGGATATTTCTGATGTGCGTGTATTCCTATCAGGGAAATGAGAACCTGGGTGGTCCGCAGCACACGAGGAAGGGATTTGAATCTCTCGGTGGAAACGCCGCCGGGATGTCTGCTTAGCCTCACCCGATCATCAAAACAGACCAAAATAAAACTCGACTGACCAGATTGTGAGGGGGCGAGCATCAAGGCGTTGAGAGAGCCTGTCAGCCCACGATGGCCAAGAGATATATAAAGCTTCAGCAGCTTAAACAAACAAACCTGATTCCAAATTATTTAGCAGGCGTAGATAATAATTACCAGCGGTGAGACGTGTGGTGCTGGAAGAGACCCAGGCACAACAGAATTCTGGGAGGATGTGGCTGTCGCCGCCTCCGCGCAAAATTCTGTAATTACCAAAGCTCGGTTCTCTTCTTCTGTGCTCACCTTTTATTTTACAACCATTTCTGGCGAGAGCCAAGGAAAACCCGAGAGCTAATTGGCTGTGTATCGGTTCTTTTAATGCATTAAAGATGTGTGCCGGACTGAAATACGCTAGGCTAGCACAGTCAAATAAATACAGTCATTAGTGCCTAGTCCATACAGCTAAGCTCGAGCGTCCTCTCCAGTATCCTATCCTTCTTCACTCTTTCCTCTCTTTCTTTCTTTCTCTCTCTCTCTTTCTCTCTCTCTCTGTGTCTGAGATCTGACTGAGTGACTGCCCTGACTGTGGAGGGCAAGAACATGACAAAAGCAGCAGCGATGACAAAGTCTGAGGTCTTGTGCAGCTCGACGGGAAGCCTAGCTGTCAAGAACCTCGGAGTGTGTGTCTGTGTGCACTCCACGTTAATGAAAGGAGCGCCTTTCAGGAGGAGGGGAAGAAAAAAAAAGCAGCAGACGGAAGGACAGTCGAGGCCTCGACAGTCAGCACAGCTGTGTGCAGTGGACTGGAAATCATTACCTTCAGTGTGAGTGTTGTAGATTCTCTATTGAAGCTTATACATTAGGCAAGGAAATGGACAATTCTTTCATGTTTATTTATATCACGTCAACGTGCAACATCAGACAGCCGGTTATAAAAAGGGACCAAAATATGGATTTTGAAATCGTTTTTTTTTCTGTACCCGCCGCGTCCCTGATCGTCACGAAGCAAGTGTCAAGTTACATTTAAAATTTTTTGATGACTCCTAATTTTTCGGCAGCCTCCAGCAAGCTAAGTTCCTTCAGCAAGAAGTGACCTGGCCATATTTTTTTATAATTATCAGCTGTATATGTACGATCCGCGCTAATGACAGGTTACGTCTTTCCTCCGAGGAGCGGATCTGCCTCAGAGTCATATCTGAGCGGAATTCATGAATCTGTCCTCCTAATTATAGCAATCTTGCAAATGATCTCCTTAATTATTAATCCACATCGCTTTACACAGATTGCTGCGAGTCATTCTGTCAAGTAGAACCATGCATTTGCATTAGGACGTGTTGCGTAAGCCTGAGGGAGGAAGATGTTTCCGACGCAGAAGCTCAACGGACGAAGCAGAGGAAATTTAGGAAAGCACTCTGAAAAAAAGAAAAACGGTTCTGTGTAGGGTTTTTAAACTTTTACTTATTCGTTTATTCTGAGAATGTGAAGAGATTACGATGCGAGTAATGCAGTTTAAATGAAACAACAAAAATGGTTTGTGCAACAGTACATTCCAGATTATACTGTACATCATGTTAAGTTACACAACTGCAGAACTCATGGTTTGGAACATATCGCAGTTTTTTTTATTCAATAAACACATGTTTGTTTCCAAAAACAGTGAATAATCATATTAAATAATCATGATCTCAATATTAACCAAAGTAATCGTGATTATGCCATATTTTTTCATAATTGAGCAGCTCTTCTTTCAAGTCTTTAAGATAAAATCATGATCCCCTCTCAAGATTTCTTCATATGAAATAAAAATTTAATAATAAATAGACTAATTTAATGAAATGTGAACAAGTGTTTTACTGCAACAGGCTGCAAAGCGCCTAAAGATGCAATTTAAAAACTGTATGTAACAACCTCAGCAGCGACCTCATTTCCCCTCTCATCTGTTCCAATCACTCAGCATTCAGTATCCGCTGTTTCTCGCTGGTTTATGACTTAAGTTAGATGGTTTTTTTAAAAAAACAATTTTTAATGCATGAATGATTCACATTTCACTGTGTGGCTTAACAAGCAAAAAAAAAAAATCCCTCTGAAACTGCACAGGTACAGGGACTGGACTGAACATGAGAGACAAAATGTCCTACAGGAAGCCTGGAGAACTATTCCTTTAAAACTACATTAAAAATAAATAAATCTGTCTCTTTGGAAGCAGAATACAGAGAAGTAACAGGGTTTTTTTTTGCACATAAGTGAGTCTGTATATAAAACCAGCTTCAAGCTTGATGAGGAAAGTTCTTCAAATTCGGCGTTATTCTGTGCATAACTCGTAGATTCACATTTTCATGTTTTAGTTTTCTATTCCAGACCCAGAGGATAGGATTGGAAACTTTTTTTGCACTCAGCTGTGACGTTTCAGCTTTAACAACAGTAAGGTTTGAATATCAGATTCAGATTTCCATGCCGGTGCATGAAGTGGTGATTTTTATGTATTCAAAGAGATACACAGCGGTGTGGACGGGTGGAAGCGGTTCTGCTTGTCATCCCGTCTGTGATTGATAAGCTCGCCAGTGCAACGAACAGAGACGCGTCTAAAATCTTCAGCTACGCCTCGCACTGTCATGCATACTGAATGGTCTGGGCGTAAACCGGTACCTCGCTCTTGCTCTGCAATGTGTATGAAATATGTTTCAAAATGTTCTGCTGAAAAGATGCTTATTAGACATTAGTGTTATGCTCGGTTGTGTTTTTTTTTTCCTTTCTCTCTCTCTTTTTCTGATTTGCATCTCAACTTTTTGACTCCAGGCTCGATTTTTCTAACAGAAAAATCAAGAAAACCTTAGAGGTATATCACTAATAAACTAGCTTTATACTAGTTAGTAAATACTCCTCTACTGATAAGTAACATAACCAAATTTACAATCTGCTGTCATGGCATCATTTCCAAACTTTCTTGGTCTAAAATTAGAGTCACAGGGGTGCAAGTGGATCAAATAACTCACAGTTGTATCACATTTTTGATTTCATGATAGCAGAAAAAAGTGAAGGATATGTAATTAAAAACTCGTGAACAAAAAACTTTTGCCTTTTGTTTTACATTAAAGATGTTTAAATAAAATCCTAAAATAAAACCCTCAATACTGAACTATTAAATTAAAGTGCAATTGAAAGCATAAGGATTTTTTTTTACCTTCTTCCTATGAACAATAGTTAATGAAAAAATATTATTAATAATTAGTTTTATGATTTTGGTAAATGTGAAGCTATATTTGGTGAAACAATATATGTGCACATACTGTACTGTATATTTGAGCTACAGAATGAGTTTTAGTACAAATGTTATTATTTCGCCTGTTTTTAAAAATGTGTTTTTTATCAGAGTTGGGAAATTTTCAGCACTGCATAGGGGAATTGCATATGTGTGATCTGACAACCTGGGCCCAAAGCAATGCACAAATAAAGCAAGCAAGACATATAACACAATTAATTAGTGAGCACGAAATAAATATTAAGTGAGTGCAAATATAATTTATGCACTTGCAGAAGTTTTTTTTGCTCAAGAATATAATATAACACCAATATAACACTGTACTGCACCAGTAACATTTTATTTTGCACTATAAAGGTTGAATATTGCAGTTTATCTGCAGTTCACACGTGTGCTGAGTCGCCTTATTACACATTAAAACCTTTTTATTTATAAATTTAATATACATTTATTTTCATTTTTATTTGCTAATATAACTTGTTCAGATTGTTTTTAACTTCTTATTTTATGTCTCATTATTTTTTCACTCTTTTTTATGCCTCATTTGTTCTTGTTTCTGATATCAGTTTTAAAAAATCTTTAATTAATTAATTAATTTATTAATTAATTAAAAAATGGAATTATTCTCTTTTTGTATTTTTCCCACTTTCTTCAAGTGGTATCAAAATAGATCATTTTTATTTTTGTTATTCTACAAACTCTATAATTTTTTACCATTATTTTTGTATTTCTTTTTTGTTGACTTACATATTTTTAGATGGAAAAACATACATATTTTTAGGTTTTTTAAATACATTTTTAATACTTTAATGCTTGATTCTTTTTTATTTTTTGTGAAACCTATTATAATGCTAAAACATTTGCAAAACTAATAATAATAATAATAATAATAATAATAACAATAATACTGTTATATTATTTCATAATTATTATTACTATTATTATTATTATTATTATTATTATTATTTATTTTTATTTATTTATTTTTAGCCAAGTCTTTACATGAAAAGCCAACGTGGATCAAATGCTCAAGATTAAAGCACTAAACACAGAAGGATTCAGGAAGTAGTGGCGTGTCTAGGGGCGAATTAGGGCACTAAGTGTATTTCCTGCTTACGGGTAAAATACATCAAAACATATTATTCTACATCAAAAAAGCCAACAAGTGCATGGCAGATGACTTTTCCTTTTCTTAAGTGCCAATATTTTTGATGTCAGACAATTATGATGCCATCAAAGCAATCTGGATTGATTTGATTCATCAGTGGCAGTGCGAGAGAGAAGGGGGGAGAAAAGCACGAGCGCTGGTGTACTTATTGAAATAAGGCCATCTAAGTTGCCTTAGCTGCTTTTCAAACCAAAGAGAAATGCAAATGCGGTCATAGACGAGTGGCTGAGACATCAGCGGGTTAATGGAGGTCTGAGTATCGCTGTCCAAAACGATGTTATCCATGAAAGACTAAATCAATCATAAACAACGAGCGAAAGGAAAGGCGCTGGCTTTAGAGCCAATTAAAAGCAGGGTGACATAACAAAACAACACTTCTTTTCCATAAATTAAGTGGCCTGCCATGATTGTTTTCTTGTTTACTACGTCGGCGAGGCGGTGTTTGATGTATGCGCGGGGCACTGTGGGCGATGTTTTATGATCATTATTATTCAAATGAGCTACGTTGTTTTTGAAGGTCTCAAATCACTGCACATGAGTGCCGAAGTCCAGAATTACAAATGGCTTTCCATGCAAATGAAGAGCACGGCTCGCTCACTCGACTGACTTCATTTGGCGAAAGCAGCACGAACGCAGACTCAACGTTCAACTATTTGGAATAACATTAACGAGACAAAGTTTTATGTTTACGCCCCCCCATTACAAAAAAAAAATTATAAAAAAGCCTCCTTAGGAAAGTGGAGAAGAAACCGTGCTCCGGTGCAGAGGGACGCAAGTGTGAGAACGCGCTGATGACTTGTTGCTAAAATGTATTGCTTTAATGAGCCACTGAACCCCTGTGAGGCTGCAGCAGCAAAAACAAGGAAAGTTAAACTGAAATAACGGGTTTATTACGACGACGTTGTGTCAGCATCACTGCCACTCACTCTGCGACACTCACTCGAAGATGAATGAGAGATCGATGCTCGTGTGATTACCTAAAGGTCAACACCTTTGCAAAAGACTCTTCAAAGTACAAATGAAGAGAAGAGATTTTCTTAAATTAATCAATAAGCATTTTAAAATTATGAATTATACAAAAACAAACACTACAGTATTTGTTGTCGGAGTGCACATAAATATTCCTGATATTAGTAATATTAAAGTGTGAGGAGGTGGATCCACTGAGAACCTTCAGCTCAGGTCTCGCTGGCTTTTTAATTCAGAAATTTGTTTCCTGAAGAGTCGTAGTCGTTCTCCCTGAATGAGATGATATTAGTGGAGATCTGGACATGCAGAAACGTCAAATGTACTCTTCCAGAAACAATCAATAACGATGGTACTTACCAGCGATCTACCATCGATCTTGTGTTATAAAGTGCTATGCATGTAACTTTAATAACTTCTCAACATTTATACAAACATTCACCATTCAGTGAAATTCAATCCGTCCTGCAGGCGAGTCCTTAAGGTTAAAATTTTGTATTTCGAAACACATTTTTCCTGTAAATGCAGATAATCCGTTCCAGCCACCCAAAAATATTTCCAATACTACCAATTTCCAACAATATAATTATATATTTGCATATAAAACAAATCACAACATTTAGAAAAGACATGTAAATGGAGTATAATATTAAATATCCATCTATTCACCCATCAAGGAACCTCTGTAGTCCAACTGGGGACCGTTGAGGCCAGTGGTGACCACTGTATTTATTCCCATTTTGTAAGACCGTGGTAGGGCCTCCGGTCAACATTCACACACACATTCTCACACTACGGGCAAATTAGGAACGACAATTAGTCTAATCTGCATGTCTTTGTCTGTGTGAGGAAACTGGAGTACCTAATGGAAACCCACCAAGCGCGGGGAGAACATTGGAGAACTCATGCACACAGACCCAACGCGGGAATCGAACCCCAAACCGAGAGGTGCAAGGCGAGGGTGCTAACCACTAATTGCCAAAATACAAAATAAATAGACATTAAACCTCACATAACCTTAATCACCGACTGCTTTAAAACCTAAACTGAAAGCCTTTTCTTCTTGCTACACAAAGTGCAAAAAAAAACTACAAAATAAATACGTAAACTCACGTCAAGTTTTGACCGACTTCCGGACATACAGTACAGGCAACTTTCGCTGCTTTCAAGCTGCTTTGATTGTTAGGATTATGAGATTAACCACAACCTTCACAGTTCGTTTGCTCTTTTGCTAAAAAATGCTTTGTATGCCGAGGCAAATTGTCAGCTCTTTAGTCGAAAATTCTTAAAGCAGGGCGTTCATATGCTGAGGTACTGTACCACTGTATGTTTTTATGTAATATATAATTAGGCAACATGTGAAGAGTCAGGTGTCAAAGTTGGTGTGTCCAAGAAAGGAAAATCCGTTAACTGGCGACAGGGTCATGGACGCCCAGGGGTTACTGAGGTTCCTATAATAGACATGTGAACATCAGAACTCGGACCACGGAGCAGTGGAAGAAAGAGGCCTGGTCTGATGGATCACATTTTCTTTTACATCATGTAAATGGCTGTGTGTGTGTGTGTGTGTGTGTGTGTGTGCGCAGCTGACCTGAAGAAAAGATGGCACCAGGATGCACTATGAGATGAAGGTGAACCAGAGGACACAGCGTGATGCTCTGGCTGATGCTCTGCTGGGAAACCTTGAGTCCTTCCGTTCATATGGATGTTACTTTGACACGTACCACCCACCTGAACATTGTTGCTGTCCAAGTATCCAAGCACCATGACACACTGTCTTGATCCATGGAGGCCCGACCTTATAGGACTTAAAGGATCTTAAAGGAGGAACTACTCAATGTTGGAGTAAACATTATGTGTGATGCTTCATAAGATGTTTACAAAGGTGTTAATGATGCTTTATGAATACTGTATTAATTTGATTCATACAGAGTCCAGAACAGGTACATTGTATGAACCCAGGTGACAGAAATAAAAAGATGAGGTCCTGAGTTCCGACCATAAGCCTGTTATCACTGTCTGAAACTCATGCAGTCTGAACTCTATGTCTTAATTAAGCATCCTGTCTGTGTGTAGCTCGTTTGCGAACTGTAGCCTCAGCAATGCCGAGGGAGAATAAACAATAAGACGAGATTCCAGCGTGTTTGCGTCCGAAAAAACAAGACGGAGATCTGTAATTACCAGACACTGGGGTAAATGAGGAATGCTTCACAGACAAGGAGGGGATTTAACCAGTGGATAATCTCCTTCCATCACCTCCAGCGAGAACACACACACACACACACACACACACACACTAACTAATTCAGCACATATGTTGATTGGGTCTTTGTTCACGAGAGCGTTAATTGAGTTCGACAGAACGGCTTTCTGAATCCTATGGCTGTGTTATTCATTTAAAATTCTGCACGGATAAAAGGCAATTAATTCCATTACACGGGAATGATTTTCCCGAGTTGTTTATTCCTTTCTTGTTGTAATTTTAGCCGGAGGATATACAAGAAAGAACAATGTTAATAAGGATAACAGGATGTTGAAACGTCGAGAACATTAACCGGATTCTGAACAGAACGCGCACGTAAACGTCTGTCCGTTTCTGCCGTAGTTATACCAAGTATATTACGTTTGATGCAATAACTAAGCCTTCCAAACCCTAATCATAAGAACAATAAACTCAACAGAGAGATAAAATTCTCAAGGGTAGGTAGAGCCTTTCCTTTATCTTCGCCACGTTGTGTTTTTTCCGAGCACTACAGTCTATGCAAAGTGCATCATCAAATTGTCAAAGCTCGCATCACGAATCTTTTGACACGTGGACAAACAAGGCCATGTTTTTCCATCAATACTGAGGAAATCAAAGAACCAACAAAATACATCACCGTGTGCATCAACTAAAATATAAATATTAAAAGCTATCTTCAGAGATGGTGGGAGGAAAAAAAAAATATATATATATAATAATAAAATATCATGAGATAAAAAAGTAAAAGGGAGATAGTGTGTCATAGACTGCTCTTTCAGTGAGAAATCTAAAAGGTAATTTCACGGATAAAAGGGACTCTAATGCATGGCAGTAATGTGGAGGCGATGGAACAAAGGCAAACTTTCATCTCTTTAAGCTTGGATGGAGAAAACCTTTGATGCTTTGAAAATGATAATAATAATAATAATAATAAAAAAAAAAGAAATCTCGGTAGTGCCGGTGAATACAATGCAGCGCCTGCAGCACTTAATACAGCTGTACTGGCCATCGAGAGGTGGGGAGGGGGTAGTGGGGTGGAGGGGGTCTACAAATTGTGACACTTAGGGTGGCTAAATTATACCCCGAACAAACACGGAGACGCAGGGCATAAAGAATCTCATTATATCTAAGATTAGATCAGATTTGTGGACGCTAAAAGATGGAATTTACATCAAACGACGTCTTGTATTTCATACTTGCGATATTAAACACGAACCGTTTATATATATTGCGAATGATTACGGAATAGAACGGTCTGTGTTGGGCTGTTGTAGGAAAATAATCAACAAACATGAAGGGATGATGAAGCAGAGTTCCTGTTTCTAGCATCAAGATGACCAGTTTGTAAACTCTGCACACCACTAAGTGTTTTATTCCTCTTAAACCACTATAACCTGTGCACAAGCGGCCACTCCATACAATATTACCACATGATACATATTGATATATTGTGATTCTGTTGTGGAAGGATAATGTTAGTATATAGATATGAATTAAATTATATATATATATATATATATATATATATATATACACACACTACCGTTCAAAAGTTTGGGGTCACTTACAAATTTCTTTGTTTTTGTTTAGTGATTTATTTTCTACATTCTACA
>JAQQZS010000019.1:20330747-20342701 GCA_030068045.1 Platyallabes tihoni | reverse complement strand
TTGTGTTAATTATTTTTATGTATTTATTTTTTGGGGCTGTAGAACGAATAATTTGAGTTTCCATTATTTCCTATGGGGAAATTAAATTTGGTTTACGAGTGTTTTGGAATACGAGCCCACTTCCCGAACGAATTATGCTCGTAATCCGAGGTTCCACTGTACTCATATTTTGTAAGAGTATCAATGTTGCAGCTGCTGCTTCTTCTTTTTTTAAGTTTAAGTGTGCAGTTTGTGTAATACCGCCACCTACAGGACTGGAGCACGGAGCAGAAGATCGACAGAAAAAAAGAATACAGCTTTGTACAGTATGTGACGTGAAAAACACAGCATTTAATATTTTTAGTAGTTTTGAATACATCAAAGTCTGTAAGAAGAATAGCTGTGTGAGTGAAATCTGACAATAAACATTAGTGCAGCTGAATCGAATAAGAAACAAGCCTACAATACGGAGGAATTCCGACTTTCGACTCGAGGCTCTAGTAGATATCAATGTAAAAAGCAACAAACAGAGATCAAATGGGTCCGTGTGAAGTTAAACAGAGATCTTAGCCATGAAATATTTACTCGATCTAGATTTTCCATCATGAATAATAAAGTTTCGAACACGGAAGGACAGCACGAGATTCACAACCACCAGGAAATAGGAAGTACAATTTCACGTGTAAATGCCGCATATTTGCTACAGCGCGCCTCTGAGACATATCTCGATCACTCGACAGTACCATCTGACACATTCTAAACCCTTTTAATTGCCCCAAAGGTGCGAGCGCTACGGAGGGCTCAGCCGAGTGAAAATAATGCATTATTTATTCCAATCTGCAACGTCCACTCGGAGTCTGCGAGGCCAGCTTATAGATTAATGAGGTCATATTAACATTCACCTCACAGCCTGGAACAAGACGACTGTTGATCAAAATTAGATTAGGCCTTCCTAGATTAACCACATTTACTCCAATCCTTGCTCAGGTACTTTTCTTCTAGCACCACATAATGGCATTGCACAATGCATAATACATCTCCCATTACAAGCTGCATTTAAAAAATCAAATAAAACCATGTAATTTTTGTCCAAAAAGTAAGAAACACTCACCAAATGCATCATTATGGCCAGAAACGTCTCCCGTTTAAGGCATTAAGGTAATTTACCAATGTCAAGTGGAAAGTATAATGGCTTTGATGGATTTTTGTTTCGCTCGCGGTCCAAGGCTGCTAATATTTTTACAGTCTTTTCTTGTGTACTTAAGCCATTAAAGAGTTGAAATGTAAGAAAATTGTCTGTCAATTTGTCGGTTATTTGCTCACTAAATGTTGTAGCACTTACGGTCATTTGTAGTGATCAATACTTAATAAATTATGATTTTCACCTCAGTTTAAGACATGGGTGTTAAGCACCTTCCCGATCCCTAAGGAGCGTGGCCTGATGGAGGCTCTAATTCGGCTAAAGTGAGGAGTTGAGCTCTCGACAAGTCCAGCAGAGACGTTTTTCTCCAAATTGTGTTTGCAAATTCACTTGGGTTGAAACAGAACTCACCCCCTGACTTTCATTAAAACGAGAAGCCATGAGCCAGACAGAAGGCGGTGAAAAAGGAGCTGGGTATCCACACCGGACTCCATGAGCCATGTTTGTATGGCTCCATCGAGCATCGTGATGCGGTAATGATGGCGGAATCCACTGTAGTGAATTATCAGGGATAACGTCGGTGCTCTTGCCGTCTCTTGCCCAGTGTCGAATCCAATTAAATACATTAGCTAAACAGTATAATTATCACTTAAGCGTATTTTCGCTCCGGATCCATTCATTACGAACAGTAAAAACGCCAGCGCGCAGTACTTTACGGAAAAGGTTATGCAGATTGATGGAATGTAATTGTCCCGCTGGAGAAAAATGTCATGAGAACAATTAGATTTCCATGATGACTTTTTCATTCCCTTCGTCCTCCGATTGCAGTGCAGCATTTTAATTTGTAACCAGACGAAAGTGTACAACGAAAGTGTACAACAAAGATACATTCTTTGTTGATTGAATGAGATCATGAACACCATGTTTAGGGATGACACACGACTCTCTTGGCTCTTCCTCGGTCTGTTAATAAACTCTAGATTTGGAACGACAGCTCCGCCAACTTCAAGGTTAATGGAAGGTTCATACACGGCTGAAGCTGAACGAGGAATATAAAATGGAGAGTCTTTCATTCCTGTCGAGATTTGAACTGAATATGAAAACTGGAAGGGGGAGAAGGTTTAAAATCCTGTCCGATATCTGAGATTATTTCTGAAAGAAAATCAGCATTTCGAGTAAACTGGGTCTGAAGAGCATGTGATTTCTCTAATGTAACAGCAGACAATAGGTTTGGCTGCTGTTTATTTGGATTGGTCTCGTATAACTTGGCATGTGGGAGGCAATAGTGTTAGTAGTGAGTAGAGTCTGGTCTTTAACCTGCCCTTGGTGTCCATCTGCTTCTAAAAGCATCAGGCTCGGCAGGACCAAACTATCCTCTTCTTCAGGTTCAATATTATAATCAAATCCATATTCTATATACAGTATACATCACAGTGCCACTTTATATCTGCATGACATGAAAGCACCGCTGTATCATCTTCACTCTGCTTTAACTGGAATGCTGCGTCTGTTGCCACTAATGTTTTTCCTATTTAGCAATATCCATTTTTTTAATGGGCCAAATAAGATATTGCCAATAGGTTATACATATAATACAGAAAATATATCTGGCCAAAGAAGCTTCTTTTGAAGTTTATGCAACATAGAAGTGACAAAACTTGCTTCAATAAAAATTTTAAGCTGCTAACTTAATCCGTTTTGGAGAGATGATTTTATATGTGGCCCAAAAAATGGGCATTTTCTAGAGTTATACTGTCTCGCTTTAAACAGTTATCATTTAAAATACAAATTATTCATATTTCTTTATGAGTATTGATACTAAAATTGGTGTAAGCTTCTAGAAGCATATGACCTGTAAAAATTGTTGCTTAAATTAAAGCATTCCAGTTTTTGGTAAAAGCTTAAAAACAAAAAAGTCTGTAGTGTCCGTAACCATGTCAACTTCATGTTGCAATATCTTAACAATTTATCATTTTAGAATAATAAATTTTCAGGTTTATGTCTTTTCATGTGAAATCTAAATATAATGTTTCATCTGAATGGCAATTAAGATCATTGAAAGGTTTGAATTTTAAAAAGTTACGGACACTACATACTGTAAAAGGCTTGAAATTGTATTTAGCAAATGTGTTTTTTTTATCTGATAAAAATATAAATGTGTATGCATATTTACAAAAAAATGAACCATGAACAAGAAGAATTAAGTATTATGTAAAATGATGTCATACAGTATGATCCTACCTGAAAATGCACTTTTTCACCAAGGCGAGACACTTTTTAGCACTAATACAGCACCATGTTTGGCCAATTCTTAACTTCCGCTAACCTGCAATAGAGTGGCACCCTTGGTGTACCCTATCTCGTGCCCAAATTGTCCTGGGATAGGCTCCAGGCCGCGCGACCCTGTACATAGGATAAGGGGTATAGAAGATGAATCAATAGATGAACAAACTTCCACTATATGGCTAAAATGCACCCCTGACTGCCTGTTGAGCACTCAATTTTATTATTTTTTTCTTTTTGCTCCTATAACAATCGCTACTCTCCTCTTCTGGGAAGACTTTCCACCAGATTTTCCGGAATGGCTGTAGGGTTTTGTGTTCAATGTGAGCATTACTGATGTTGAGATGTCAAGGAAAACACCAATTCCAGTTCTTCCCAAAGCTAGCGGTTCAGTGGGGTTGAGTTCATTCAAAGCTCTGTGCAGGACGCTCAAGTTCCTCTACTCCAAACTTTACACTTACAGGCACACTGTCATGCCTGTAAGTCATGTTAGTCTTAGTTCAAATCCTGTACAATTGTGTGCAATGTTAAATACAGAATACATCATCATCATCATCATCATCCAGGCTTTCATCCTGCCATTAATCCATGCAGATTCATTTAAAACATAATGACAAGTGTTCAGGCGGATCAAACGGCCTGCCATGCTCTGAAAAATGCAGTGTAAACCGTGAGCTTTGTGCCGCTAAGTGCCAGAAACCGTGAGGTGTGAACTGTCAGTTATGACAATTAAGCCGCTATTAGTAAAATGTGTTTTAACACACAGCCAATCATTGACTCATTTCCATCATTTCCTGGGCTTTTTAGAAGTGTGACTTGATTTGCATAACCTACTGTACGTTCTGCCGCATGGACATTTTAAGCGAGGTGTTAAGATGGAAATTAAATCAACCCTCTAATGACGGCGGAGCGACGAGACCAGTTCCAGTGATGGAGAAAGAAAAAAAAACCTTTCACACCACAGTCAATCATAACTTCCAGGAGAGGTCAAGGTTCAAGATTTTCAGCGCAACACCATTTGGAGGTAATCAGAGACCTGTGCCGAGACAAGACTGTGCAAATAATGTTTCTGTGAGTTCCAATCAAAACGGCGTTGTTGTTCGGCGAGCTCGAAAAAGTGTTCGGATTGCAAAAGGAGGGAAGGAGAAATAACTGCAATTTACACTCATTTTCACCTTTTTGTTGCAAGTGTTGCTCTGTCCTGGGATTGGCGCGGCCAGAGAGACGCGGCTATTCTCCGAGGAGCGGCCATGTGTGTCAGGACAATGGCTTGGAGCTCACACCGGGCCCTGGGCGTCACACCTGCTGAGAGAAAAAATGACATACTTCATTCTGCTCTGCTGTCCGCCTGGCATTTTCACTGTCTCCTAAACAAAAGCTGGAGAGGGGGAAAAATAGAGATTGTCTACTCTGAGGTGAGCAAGAGGAAATATTTCCAGCATTGCAGGGAGGACAATAACCTTTTGTGCGCTGTATGCTGGTACACAGACAAAGCCTGCAAAACAAACTCGCTTTTACTCTGTAAGTCGAAGAGAGATGGAAAGACAAGCAAGAAATTCTGTTTCAGACGTGTTATGTGGTTGCATTATTTATTTATTTATTTATTTATTTATTTATTGTTTTTCATTTTCCCCAAAGGGGAGCAAGATAGCATCTCAGGAATTCATGTAAAATCCATCGGCCCCAATAATCAGAGATGGAGACGTGGGAATTTTATGTGTTGGAGACAGTCAATTAAATTGTAAAGCCGGGCTAAAGAGGAGTGATTACGACTTGACCTTTCACAGTGCATAAAAACGGCGAACATCTCCTGGTTTCAGTCGAGTCGTGACATCAGCGCTGATGCGTCCCAGAAGTGGAATGAAATCCAAAAACGAGCTGGGGCAAAATAGACTGCTTAAATTTATGTGCAAACAAACTTTCGGGGAAAGAAAATGTCAGCCATATACACAATACATCATGATGAAGTTTATGAATCTTGTGAATTAAACAGGTTAGGACAAGATCCTATAATATCCTTCTGGGGTTTTTAAATTTTTTTTTTTTTTTCACCCACAAGCTGTCCACTATGGTCAATCAGCTTCTGAGTAAAAATAGGTTAGCACATACACTGATCAGCAAGAAGATTAAATTTGTCTGCCTAATATTGAGTCGATCCACTTTCTGCCACCAAAACAACCCTGACCTGTCAGGCCTGGACTCCACAAGATCTGTGCTCTGGTATCTGGTAGACCCTTTAAGTCTAGTATGTTGTGAGGTCGAGCCTCTGCGGAAAGGACTTGTTTTGTCCAGGACGACTCGCAAATGCTTGATGCAAGGTCTGAGGGATTCTGTGGCAGAGTCAACACCTTTGTCATGTTCCTCAAATCGTTCCTGAACAATGTGTGCAGTGTTGCAGGATGCATTATCCTGCTGAAAGAGGCCAGTGCCATCAGGGAACACCATTTCTATAAAGGGGTGTAACTTGGACCGAAACAATGTTACATCCAGAAGAATTGAGGACCCAAGGTTTCCCAGCAGAACATTGCCTATAACATCACACTGCATCCACCGGCTCGTCTTCTTCCCATAGTGCATCCTGGCGCCGTGTCTCCTCCAGGTAAGTGACAGACACGCCCCAGGGCATCCATATACAGTACTCATCCATCAGATCAGGCCACTTTCGTCAGTTGCTCCATGGTCCAGTTCTGATGCTCATGTGCCCATAGCTTTCAGTGATGGACATCAGTCAGCATGGGCACCCTGACCGGTCTCAACTCCATACACAACAAACTGCGATACACTGTGTGTACTGACTCCTTTCTATCAGAGCCAGCATTCACCTTTTCAGCAGTTTGTGCTACAGTAGCTCTTCTGAGGGACTGGATCAGACGGACTAGCCTTCTCTCCCCATGTGAACCCTGTTGCTGGTTCATCGGTTGTCCTTCCTTGGAGCACTTTTGGTAGGTACTAACCACTGCACACCAGGAAAATCATAATCCCTTGTGAGTGTTGCTCAGATCCCTACACTAGATCCCTAAGTATTTAATTTAGGACGTATGATCAGAGTTATATCGTTATTCCTGCTTCAATCACGAAGTTCTTCAGACCTCCTGTAACCCTGACCAGGATAAAGTCCTTACAGAAGATGAATGAATGTGTGAATAAAAAACCCTTGAAGTTGGGTTTCATGTTCTAGCCTCCGTAATAAAACACTGTTATACATCGTCAATCAGCATCAGACTACATCCACTTCACTTTTTGTGGTTTTGTGGGTTGATTTGTGGTTTTTGTGTGTGTGTTTGTGAATATGCTTCAGGAATTCCCATTTTAAAGGTCTTTCATTCTCTATTTCATTCTCTTCCATTCTCCTCTGTTGGGACGGAGAATATCCTCAAACACATACCTGTATACCCAACTCCACCCAAGTCCACATTTAATCCTCCAAAACATGTGTCCTAATAATATAATCCACTTTCTTGAATGGGAAAACTTTAGGCGTTTTGTCTCGTTGTAGCAGGAAGCGTGTCAACCTCGCGTGTGATTGTTAAGTTGACAACAGCTGACTCCTGACTCCTTTCCACTTCTGGTATTAAACGTTGGTATTAAGTGTGAGAATGCTTGCCTGCGCCACTCCCGGGTGTACGCAGGATTTCATCTGTCACTGCCAGCGGTTAGTCTTCCGGCGATGGAGCTGCATTTATGAGAAGCTAGTCCAGTGACATTCACTGCATGACCTGTCTGCAGTGTTACCGAGGAAAGAGGAGGAAAAAGGGCAGCGGGTCAAACCTGGATGCTCAGCCTCACCGGCCACCCGAGAACAAGAGGACACACAAGTGACAGAAGCCGGGATGGAAGAACCGAACCAAATGCAGACCTTTGGTTATCATTCAAGCTTGGAGGAAAGGTGGGGAGAAGAGAGGCCATGAGCGTTTTGACAAATTCCTCCCCATTTCACTGTCATTTCAAATGACAGGTAATTCATTACAGAGTTCTGCGCTAGTCGTATAGGCGGGCCTCTGTCCTCCATACCTCCTTGTCTCAGGTGGAGATGTCCGGCTTGGCAAAGCTGACACGTTTGTGCAGGATGTAATCAGCGGCGTAGCTGGTGGGCTTATTACTGCCTGAGAGCATAATGGGCCTAAAGATCTATATTAACACGTCATATCACTTCCACCCATCACTGCGGTAAATGATATATAAAAACCATGCATAATTATCTCGCTTGCAATGAACTGCCATTAGTACATCTCACATCAAGGAGAAATCTCATTCCCCAACCCCCCCCCCCCTTCCTCCACCCCAAATCACATTCATAGCCTGGGACCGATGGGTACCTGAGGAGCAGCCGGGGGGACAAGACGAGGTCCAGGAGAGCCAGCTAAGAAAAGATAGCAAAAAATATTATGCTAATGCTCCCCCATCCTTCCACTGTAGGCTAATCAGCGCGGCCGTGAATTAAAGGGCCTGATAATTAATTCCAGAGTACTAGGTTATCGACTTCAGCTATTGTCTCTGTTGGAGAAAAGACAGAAAAGGATTCAGCCCTTTGTCGGTGTTTAACAAGACAGATAAGGCAGGCCTGGACTCGCCTGCCAAGGGCCGATGGAAATTAGAGCAAGGACTTGCCAAAAAAAAAACCTCAGAAAGGTGAAGAAAAAAAAAAAAAACGAGCGTGCTAGAAAATGTGTCCTTACAGTGTCCTTCCATATTGAAAGGAAGAACTGGCCAGGACTTGTTTGGACAAGCAAAGTCGACTTCAGAAAGGATTTTTTGCAACTTTTTATTTTTACACTTTCTATAAAAGGGAACTGGAGAGAGAAGAGTAATGAGTGTACAGAGTCGGTGGTCAAAACATACTTTTAATTACTTAAGATTAATCCCGGAGCACATTGATGAACCTGGTTCATTGTGGATTGTTCTCTGTCGTTCAGAAGTTTTTTGTGTGTGTGTGTGTGTGTGTGTGTGTGTGTGTGTTCTTTTGTCTGAAATTACCGTAGACGGATGACAGTATCTGCATCAGAAGACTTCTGTATTATTAAAATTCACTGGCTCTGGTGCCTTTTTGATTGTGTGACATAAAGACACACAGTGTGGCTGCAGGACTCAGAGCACTGAGTGTGTCTACCAGGAACCCGGCTTCAAAAGGATGTGCATTGAAGTTCCTGAGCGAGCAACAGAGTGGGAGGCGGAGGACACCTCCACACAATCCTATAATCCACCGTCCACGCTCTGTCAAATGCAAACCTGCCTGCGCCTCCCCAGCTGGGCAGCGCCAGGCTGAATTATTCATCTGTGCCAAGGGGTGAGAAGTCAAATAAGCCCGTTTTGTCAGCAGTGGGCAGCGGCGTTGATGGGAGGGGAAAAGGAGGCTGCTGGGAGCCACGATGGGCCACCGCTGCCCGAGTTCTGGCTACCACCGACAACTTCGACACGGAGAGAGAGGTAGACGAGAAGAGAGAGAGAGAGAGAAGGAGACAAAGAATGTAATGAGTGCACTTCTCATGCATTATTCAGGCAGGGGAGGACATTTCACAAAGAAATATAGAAACACCAGGCAGATTTTTGACAAGGCAGTACTGCAATCATGCACACTGCTCTCCCAGAGGAGCATCGAAAACTCTGGCAAGGAGAAGAGACGGATGCCGGCCCCAACTAAAGCTGATGGCTTCTCAAATGAAATGACATTTACCTAAGCATTGCGCCGAGCTTAGCCTCGACAAACTCTCTGTTTACACCTGCTAATGTTGCTTAGCAGGTATTTACTCTGAGGCATCAGTGCTGCTTGGCTGCAGAAGTAGAAATCCCAGATTCGGGGGTTTTTTCACCGGCTGTAGAAACAGTTTATGGCAGGGAAGATGCGCATTACCTGAAATATTTACATATATTAAGAGCAGTGAATGCAGGATGTTACGTCTGACCAAAACGAAAGCGGATTACAGGATGAAAGCATCTGGAAGCGTGAACGCTCGCTTGGATGCAATTTGCACAAAATGCTTTCAATAGAAAAGGTGATTGACTACCAGAGGAAATTTAATAAATGGGACAAAATGACAAACACAGTGGAGGTAAAAAAAATAAAAAAAAAAGGGAAAAATAACAGAGAGGAAGAGGGCAGGTGAGACGCAGGAACGCAGAAATACAGATATTTATTTTCAGCATAAATTCACTGTTCCTTGTAGTTGAGAATCTATTATTTTTGTTTTTCACAATCCAACAAGGACTGTACAGGTATGTTTTGTTCCCCAGTGTACGGTACCATCAGGGGTACTCTAGTGGTTTCTAAAGTCCAGATGTTTGTTCATTCCATCGTACAAGATATGGAGCTTCATCCCTGCAAAGAAACACTGCAACCTCCTCGCTCCGCGGACACGTCAGGATTCTAGTGCCCTCACCAAGTCTGACCGAGGAGCATTCAGATGGCTCAGAGATGATCCATTAGTTTTCATGACGCGGATGGACACACAAGATGTATCTGTCTGTCCATAAAGCATTCACTGGAGATAGAAAAGAGTTAAGTCCAGAGATGGCACCTGGAGTTGTTGGTCTGCAGTCTTGTTTAGTCTCTCGTCATAAATATGAGCACAAGGTCCACAAGCAGGACCTCAAAAGACTCTAAGAACCCTAAACTGTCCATATAAACCTTAAGAAATTCAATTTTCTGCAAGTAAAATCTTGTTCTCCATGGCCTATTTAGGAGGTACCATTAAGCTTCCTAAGGTCTAGGTAAGTGCAATGTAAAACCATACAATAGACAACTTCCTAGTAGAAAAGCATCCAGAAACTAAGAAACCTCAATAAACATTTTTTTTAATAATACATATTTGTTATATATATGTTTGTTTGTATACATACAGTATACATTTGTTCCCGCTAGTTCGGACCACAGTGGTTCCTAAGGTCCAGTTGTGTTCTCTATAAAACCCTACAAAGGCAGAACCTCTTAGGAAGCCAGGAAGCCAGGTTCAGAGGATGTTGTAAGTAAAGCCATGTAATGGACAACTTGGACTTTTTTTTAAATGGAATAAATCTTAACTTTCCTAAGAACTTAGATACTTTTTTTCCTTTTTATGAGACCATTTTCTTTGTTTACAAGGCCCTTTAAAAGGTACCACAGTTACCACAGTTTTAAGGTACACTTAGTATATTTTATTTGAAACCTTATAACAGATGATTTCACTTTCAGCGAAGGTTCCAAGTTTAACCACGTAGGAAGTTAAAAAGCTGAATCTCCCACCAGTATGTTTTCTTGTGTTGTTTTTGTGTCCTAAGGCAACTTAAAAAGTACCACGTGGATTTCACAAAATCTAATTCTCCACTACAGATGACTTTCCTTTTATAGATGGTTCCTTATAGATTTACAAACGATGCTAAGAACCATTAAATATCTATAAACAAACAAACAAATAAATAAATAACCTTAAATGATTTTCTCGAATATAATCTTTCGTTCTCCTGAGGTTCTACCTAAGGTCAAGTTACATTCTCACACTATGTTCTCCGAGTGTACATGCTTATTGTTTTTTCCGTGAATCCTGAATTACAAAGGTACAAAACTCACAACTATGTGGGCTTCAAACAGTGATGAGGTACATCCTGGTATGATTTTGAGTCCATTTTCGTTTACAGAAGCATAACAATAAGGGAAGGATGAAGTTCTCTGAAAGGTTCAGAGATGGTACATTTTTTATTTTAAAATATTTTATGCTTTAATTCCCCCTCATGACGATAAACAGCTCGACATTTGCTTTTTAAAATTATAGATTTGTTCCTGCACCACATCTGGTGGTGGAAGAAAAAAAAAAGAGCTTTGAGTGACACTTAGAAAGGTACAAGTTAGTCATTTATTCCAGAGAGATAGATTGTACGAGGGCCCACCCTGGGGCATTTCAAATTCCAAAAAGATAGGGACGATGACTATGAATTTCAGTACATCTTTATAAAAAATGGCATTTTGTCAATTCGGTCTGTCTGTTGAGAAATTGTGGTCACATATCAACTGGTTCTTCTAATGGTGCTTTTGGTGGGGGGGGGGGGGGGGGGGGTTGGGTGCTGTGGGTTTGGAAGAACCTGAGTAAAATACATCAGCATGTCATTAGGCGTTTCATTTCACATGGGTTGTTTAACGTGGGCTGCAGCGCGTACGTCACTCACCCTTACTGCAAAATAAAAGACGTCTGATAGATCACCTGCATTTACATCCCTGCTTATACACCTGCACTTCAGCTGCCTTTCTATTAGTGAAGTGAGAAAGGAGATGGAGCTCCATCAGAGAACGACACAAACACACACAGACACACATATACCTGTAGGCGAGGATGGAGATGAGGAAGGAAAAGTAAACAGTAATGCAATTATTCTTTGAAGTGTCCTATAGATATGTAGTGCGCTTTAATCATCTCCAGTATTAAATTGCTTTTTAATGTTAGATAATCTGAATCCGGAGAGACTATAGTAATGAATCTGTAAATGTTCTACTCAAACCAACCCCCCCACGCCCCCCCCGCCCCCCCGACCCCCCTTTCCCCCCATTTTTTCCCCCTCCGCCTAAAGGTTTTTCAAGGTTAAGAAA
>JAQQZS010000019.1:20309196-20322817 GCA_030068045.1 Platyallabes tihoni | reverse complement strand
CGAGCCTGGCCGGGGAATCGAACCCGGACCCTGGAGGTGCAAGGCGACAGTGCTAACCACTACACCACCGTGCCGCCCACAGAGAGATATAAAGAAACAACAAAAAGAAGGCAGAAAGAAAAGAGAAAGAAAATCAAGGAATAATAAGTAAAGCATGCAAAAAAGAGCAAAACTGGAAAAAAAGATAAAGAAAGGAAGAAAATAAAGCCTGAAAGTAAATAAGCAAACATGAAAGAAAGAAAGGATGGATGCAAACCAGACGGACAAGTGAATAATGAAAAAAAAAGGAAATCAAGCAAGAAAGAAAAGACAGAAGCAAGACAGATAGATAGACAACATGTCATGCTATTAGGAAAGATTGGGTGAAGGAAGGAAAGATAACATGAGGCATAGAATGGAAAAGAAGTAGAACAAAACGAGCAAGAAAGAAAGCAATAAAGTAAAGAAAGAATGAATGAACAAAGAGACAGAAAAGCAAGGAAGAAAGAATGAGTGAAGCATGCAAGAAATAGAGAAAGAGCCTGAAAGCAGAAGAAAAGACAAGAAATGATAAATGTTAATAAGAAAGATAGACAAACAGACAGACACAACTGGATTTGGAAGAAAAAAAAAGAAAAACAAGAAAACCGGGAAGAAAGGACAGAAGCAAACCAGATAAATAGACAACATGATGACAAAAAGGACACAAAGAAAGAAAGATTGAAATCGCCTGAGGTTTGCAAACTTGCTGCTCGGCCCCCTACTCTTGGCCCTGATGAACTGTGACAAGATTTCTGCATTCGGATGCCTCGTTTGAACGAAATAGTCATGAAAAAGAAAGAGAGGGAAGAAAGAGAGGAGGGAGGGCGGCATGTGGATGAAGGAGAGAGATTTGATAGCCGAGGTTGTGGTCAGGCATCCCGCCAGCACCGACCGCCGCTCCCTTCAGCTCTCCTGGCGGTGCGAGTGCACCTTATTCATAACCTACACATCCCTGACTATTAAGTCCTGGTTTCCTGCCAAGCCAAACTTCTCGAGCGTGCCAGGATCTAATGCCCCAGTTTTTTTTTCTTTTTTTTTCTCTTTCCTCCCCCCCGATATGTTGTGCAGAAACCAGGGAGGGCATTAACAGGGTCCACTAAACTCCCATCATTCAGCAGGGGCTATCTGCAGCCTGGCACCTCTCCTCAGCCTCATTCATATGAAGATGTCTGCGGCGTGCCACCTCATGAACCTTAAACATGCAGAAAGATACAGCTGGTAAACAGGCCACAGGGATGAGGAGGCCGTGCGGAAATGGGAACGAACGGGGGCCTCAGCGGGGCTCGTGATAACTCTCCGAGTCACTGATGGAGTTCTCGGCCGGGGCCCGCCGAGCGCAACCTGCGCGCCCCCTGTTATTTATTTATTTATTTATTTTTGATGGATCAGTCCAAATGAACTTTCAAGCCATCATTTATTTTTTCTTCTCGAATGCACCGGAGTGTTTGTAGAGGTCAGAGGCAATTTCAGAGCAGTCTGCTCTAATAGCCGGTACTGCTGGAGTTAACCATCTTTAAAAGTGCACGGGGGGGGGGGGGGGGGGGGTGGTGGTGGTAAATGAAGTCCACTCTGTCTGCATTTACCCTCAGTGCAGAAAGGGCTCCAAGAGCCGACTATCACCACTCGAGAGCATCAGATACGGAGAGGAGCTCGATGAGATAGTGATCGCTTGGGGTTCCGTGAGATTGGAGCTGAACGCTGCTGAATCAGACCCAGCTGGGGTACAGAATACAGTAATGCTGAAATAAACAGATAAATAAATAAAAATAATGTCAATTTAAATTTAAGTTAAGGGCATGAGTGGATGCTTTCACACCCTTAGAATGAAGAAACGTACTTTATTTAGGCTCGTGGCAGTCCGCTGGGAGCTGAAAGCTTTTCTGTTGCTTTAAGTTTCTGTTTGAATTGTTCCTGTTGACTTGCTGTTAGCCGCAGCCCTGCTGTAGATCTCCATGGGTTTCTGTAGCCACCTCGGCCAGTCATGATTGACTACGGAAGGTCACGAATATGCCTACAGAAACTTATACATTTCACACATTATTACAGTAAACCCTGGTAGGATAGTTGAAGCATCAACTTCACAGAAGAAATGTGATCAGAAAAAAACATCATGAATTGAGATCATTTACCCACTTGGTTGCATATGCAAGTTGCCTATGGCTCCTGGATCTGTTTCTGTAACATGCTAATAGAAACCAGGTCTACTGTATGTACTGTACATGTCCTGGCCAAAATAAAGTCAAACATTATTATTTTGTTTGAGTGCCTTTAGCTTTGATTATAGCGTACATTGTGGTGTCCAGTGCATGTGTGAAAATGATTCCTCACGCTCCCAGAGTCCTGGAATATGTCCGTGTCATCTGGGAAGAGAAACTCCATAGATGTGATAACCTGGTGATTCAGTACATTCAGGTCGTCAGCTGACTTCATTTTATTGCCCCATAACATTACTGAGCCTAGACCTGAGTAACTAAACCCAGATCATAACACTGCCCCCATAGCCTCATTCTGGACTCATGATCTTTTTTCATCGTCTGATGAGTCTCATTAACAAATGGTTTTCTTATAGACACGACTGTTTAGTCCCAATCCTGAGAGTTCTCGTCATACTGGCTACTACTGTTTAATTTTGTACCATGCAACTTCACCAAGCATTTAAGTGATCTCTATTCATGATGTTTTCCTGATCACATTTCTTCCGTGACGGTGATGGTTCAGCTCTGTCCTTCCAGGGTTTAATAATGTCTTGAGACAGTTCTAGACCCAATTCTAGTCATTTCAGATTCAGGCTCCTTAATCTGAGGAGACTTAGTTGTTTTTTCATTGCTTGATGCAGGCCAATAATTTCACCTTAATAAAATGGTGATTTGTTTTTGGCCAGAGTGTGTAGAAGCTTATTGTGTTTAATAATTTCACAAGTGCACTCCAGGTAGCGGTTCAGTCCATAATAGGTGCTGTGGATAATAATAGACTGAATGCATCTAAAATGAAAAATAATTGCCGCTTGTAAACTTCAACAACAGCATCAACAACAAAAACCCTCTAATGAGAAAAACAAACCTGGCCACATAAAAAATAAAAAAGGAAAGCATAAATATTGGAAACAAATGTCAGTGAACCTGTAGCAGGTCAGACTCTTCTATGCACTTCTGTTATTAATTAACATCTCATTTGATCCAGAAATGCAAAATACTTGTTCATTTATTCATTTTTAAAATGCACATTTCACTTCTTAAATATCAAAATATTTTAACATCGTGATGTTTATCTAAAAAAGCTTAAATACTGTATATTTATAGTTGACATCACTTCACCCTGTCTCTGGCGTTATATCTTATAAATCCATTTAAACAACCCCTAGGCTCATCAGACGACACGCAATCAGTGTGTTGAAGCTCAGATACGGCTTTAATAGGTGCGAAAATTCTCATCGCGGCTCAGAAGAAAGCTTTATTTGTGTAAACTTTCAAAGAATTCAAATTCCGCACGCCGTCACGGCGGATTGCTTTGATTGTCAAATAATGAAGCGAGGAAGCGAGAGATGCATAATTGCATTTGTAAATACAAGACACCTTTCTACACAGTGACTGCTTTCTGAGGTTTACAGCTCTCATTTGGACAGGTCTGATCAGAAAGCTTCTGTTCTCACCTCACACCTGGAGCCACGTGTAACTAACCCCTGGGAGATCTTGATGGAAGTGATAATGCAGGACTGAGACGGTGTGTACGTCTGGTGGTATGGTGTATATGTGAGTAGGGGAAAAAAAACCCCATCTAATTCAGTTTCGTTCAATTCACTTGCAGAGTTACTCATACTGGTATCAGGTTCATCTGACACTGGGGTGGTTTTGATACCAACATCTGGTAGAGTGTGACCTGTGTGTATGAAACTGACGAACAGATGATCTAGATGTATATTACAATTAATGATCAAAGTCAATTTAATCAATTATGAAATCAATTCTATCCATTGGTCAGTTTTTAATTCAGAAACCATTCACACTCTTATAATTATTTCAGTAAATTAACAAATGTTAAAAGCTCTAAAATTGACAAATTCCATAAAAATACACCACAACTTTCACAGAACACATGAACCGCTTCCTTTTATATATATATATAAAAACCCTCATATTTTGCAAGAGTATCACTTCTTTTATATTTTAAGATTGTGTGTGGTTGGTGCAGTACCGCCCCCTAGAGGACCGGAGTGTGGAGTAGAAAAGAAAAACAATCATTGCGTTGTACAAGACAATATTTAAACAATCGACAACACGAGTTTCAGTATTTATGAAAGAAACATAAACGTCTTAATTATTTGAAAATTTAATCAAAACGATAAACTACCTACAGTTTTGCATTCTTATATGTTTTTAATGTTTTTAAAATTCAGTCTACATCATTTAATTTGGTTTAATAGTTTGTATTATTAAATGGGAGGGTTATGCACTTTTGCACTGGATTTAAAGCTCTGAATTCATACAACAGATATAATCTAATTAAAACATTGTATTAAATAGTAGAAATGGGGTAAACTGGTTTAATTACGTGTTTAATTACAGCATTCTTTTGGTTGGCAATTTATGTATCGCCACATTGATTCCACAATTGTCATTTAAATTGATATGTCTGCATTTAAGGTGGTAAAATGTTGCTGTTCCTCTATAATCCTACAGATGTCACTTTCTAAACTATTCACACATTAGGAGGACATTATTTACTAACTAGCCGTGCCCGCGACTTTGTTCGCATGAAATTTAATTGTACACTCATTAGCATGTTTTAAAATGTGTACTGAATGTGCTGAAATTTGTACGTGTTATGAAAGTATGAGATCACGTTTAAGTAGATTTCAATTGCACACTCATAAGCATGTATTAAAATATGTACAGCGCCATCTGTTGAATTTTGAGATGGATTAATGATTAGGTTGATTTCTTAAATGTCACAATAGCATATCTTCTCTTCCTGTGGGTCGATTGCGATGAAACAAAGCCTATATGTTACCTCAAGCTTGGGCAAATACCTGGGTGAAAAACTCATTAAAATTTGTTCAGTAGTTTTTACGTGATGTGTGCACAAACAAACAATTCAATTCAATTCAATTCAATTTTA
Source organism: Platyallabes tihoni (assembly GCA_030068045.1). NCBI lineage: Eukaryota > Metazoa > Chordata > Actinopteri > Siluriformes > Clariidae > Platyallabes > Platyallabes tihoni. Next base: position 20,317,681 of record JAQQZS010000019.1, on the reverse strand, counting down.
TTTGTATAGCGCGAAAGTGGCAAGGAAAAACTCCCTGAGATGGTAATAGCAAGAAACCAAGCAGACTCAACATGGAAGCCATCTTCATTTGGGTGAAACGGATAGCAGGGATTGATCTACAGTCATACTGTGTGTTAGGAGGCTGAAAGTTCAATATAACAGGAGATGTGTTTAAGTTAATATGGAGTCCAGTTTATTATTGGAGGCTCAGGTAGACGGACAGAACAGACAAACAGACAGACAAAAATTTTAAAAATCATCTTGATTTGTTCTATTACTCATCTCATGTCATCCCGAATAATTTTTTCGCAAAGATCTCCAATGTACAGACACGCCAACTCTACAGTTTTATTATACAGTATGTACAGTATAGTTTATTCATTCATTCATTCATTCATTTTCTATACCGCTTAATCCTGTGTTCAGGGTCGCGGGGACCTGGAGCCTATCCCAGGAGACTTCGGGCACTAGGCGGGGTATTTACTAAAAAATATTTATTAAGAATCACTATTGTATCAGGATATTTATAAAATCGTGATACTTAGAGAATCGCAATTCAAATCGAATCGCTATGGGTATCGTGGTGATATTGTATCGATTTGGAATCCCAGGAGATTCAAAATGAGCAAAAGGTGCTGTGATTGCAGAGATATTTTCAAGTGAGCTGAGAAAAGTGCAGGTCAGCTAAGAAAGAACACGTTTGCCGGTGCTGCCCTGTCCTTTCAATATGGCCGTCCTAACATGTCTGTTTGCTCTGTAACATCTTAAACGTGAACCTCAGGAGTTCAACAGCAATAAACAATAAACAGTAGCAATAAACAGAGCAGTTCCAGGATGTCCCTGATTAATTCATACAGAGCAAGTTACTCGTTTCAGTATGTGTACTCTGGGATAAGGTGCTGATGCTTCTCCAAACAGATCGGTGTTTTTCTTTCCTTAGTCAGGCGAAATAGCCAGAAATGTAGCTGTACAGAAACCAGTGAGATCTTTAAGCTACTGAGACTCCAGCCAAAATCTTTTCACATCCCAGTGACTCCATACCAAAGGGCGCTAAACGCCAAGCCCGCTTTCTCCGTTGCCAGAAAGTGACATCAGACAGGCATCAGGCGCTCGTGACCCGGCGTGACACCTTTATTTTGTTGCTCGCCGCACAGAGATTACCCCTCCACTGAGATTACCCCTCCACTGAGATTACCCCTCCACTGAGATTACCCCTCCACTGAGATTACCCCTCCACTGATGCCACTCTGTATGCTAATGAAAACCGAGAGGAGCTGAAACGATGGCTCCCGACTGCGACGTCTACATCGGGGGGCTGCAGTTTAGACAGTGATGATGGTGGTGATGATGATGATGATGAAGGTGAGAAATCTGTTTTAAAGAACAGTTTGGAATCACACACACAGAGTTAAACACACACCATTCCCATTCCTGACTAACCCCAAGTAGGTGTGACCGAGATAAATATCTGCACATGGCCGAACCAAGACGCTCTCAGCCTGTCATTAGCTCCAAATTGAATTTTATGATTTTAATAATGCGAAGAGGAACAGGACATCCTGCGATCTTCATCTCCATCAGGCCGCCTTCCTCTCCTCAGAGCGGGCTCCTGGGAGATTTCCGTATTCAGAACAAATCTTTCAAGGTTGAATAAAAGAAATGGCGGTGGGTCCCCGAGCGAGGGGAAGTGATCATCGCATTCACCTTCAAACTCCTCTTTGATGTGGCAGAGTCAATTTTTAATCAGGCCGCATCAGACCGGGGCTTCATTTCTCCTTACAAAGTCCTATTACTCGGCCACTTTCTGCAAGGAGGTGATAAGGACAATGCTCTTCTTCTCCCGTTCATAGAGCCCCACGTATGATGAGTCCCTTTGGAGAGGCTTGATAAAAAAAACAGAAAAAAAAGAAAAAGAAAAAAAAGGATGGGGGGGTGCATGAGAAGGGAAAGGTCACCTCTCTTTCACGTTTAACCCTTTTCTGTCAAACACACCATCTAACGCCTTCTGTTCCACTCTGTGAGGAAGTCGTGTGTCTCGTGGAAACCCAAGGGTTAAACTTCTTCTGCTTAATGGCTCGCACATCACCCCGAGTCCCTCGGATCCACGTCTCTCTCGGGCAGCCACGCCGATTTCCAGACTCTCGAAATGAACTTGATCTTAACACGTGATCACGTTAAGAGCTTGAGTTTACCTCCTGAAGGGAAGAAAGACGAGGAGGAAGAGTCCATCCTCCACTCCACAAAAGCATGGATGTGACCTGAGCAGGCAACTGGAGCGTCTCCCTCCGCTAATCAGCCTCAGACAGCGTCTCCTTGTACGTCTCAAAACCGGGCTGGGTCAGTGACCCGGTCTATGAAGTCACGTCGAAAGAGGAGAAACGCAGCACAGATGCGGAGATGGGAGAGATCACGGGTCGGGGGGGTTGGGGGGTTTGTTGAGATGCATCTCTACAGTCGCATTAACAATCCCGTTGGGTGCGTGCGCTCCCCGCACTCCCCGCGCTTGCTGTCTGTTCACCCCGACACCCCTTTAAAACCTTTAAAAATAAACCCAATTTAAAAAGCCTGCTAATGGATTTTGCTGAAACGCGGTTCAGCGTCCGGGCTCGCCAGTGCGTAATAACGTAACGCTAAAAAAAAAATAATAAACTTTTATTAACATTCTGTTTCATTTTTGTTTCTTCCCCAAACAATTTACGTCAATCAGATATTATGTATTCACGTAACGAAGGAGTTGACGTAATGAGCGTTAGCGCCCCCTGGTCTCTACAAGAAGTTAGAAATAATTCCACTGTACTTAATAAATATATATAGGTCAATTATTATGAATGAGAGACAAAAATAAACGTAGAGCAGCAGCACTGATTTTTAAAGGTCTGGAGTCTCAAAATCTTTATTACACGGGTTCTGTGGATAACACAATGACGATGAGCGATGACGTTTACATTTTTATTTCTAATAATATATTTTTAATAACTATAAATGCTTAACTGCTTTGCTTTTTATTATCAACTTTTCTGTCTGTTGTCAAACGTTATGTTGCCACTAATAGACCAGACTTGTCTTGATTGGATCTCAAACACTTAAGAAAAGTACGTTTTTCATTCATTGATCAGTTCTGCTACAGTATTAGGTTTTCCAGTTTGTCTGATGGATTTGTCTTTGCAACCAGAAGATAATTTTTTGGAACCAGTACAAACACACTGAAGATGACAATCCTAGAAATATACACACGAGACTGGACGAGATTCTCTAAAGTGCGTTACTATGTGACTGCCATATGACACTGCTACAGTATAGCTCACCTTGATATTTAATAGTAAACAAACTTTAAAGATTATAGTTGTGCTTTTTTTTAGCTGCTCAAATAAAATAAATGCATTCTATAAATGTATAATTATTTATATAATGTACATCTTAAACATTTTTTTGTGTAAGTTGTCAATATAATAGCCAACAACAATGGTTTCATCAGCGGTGCTGCTTTTTTTTTTTTTTTTTTTACCTGTTTATCAATTAATCCAGTCTTGGTTAATATGGTGGCTGCTTCAGGACGTTCCGATGTAGCCGTGACTCATATGAAGACTTGTTAGTCTGATTTGTCTCAAGCAGATATATTTTTAACAGCATACAAATTAAATTTGTTCCAGCCATTCGAAAAATATTACCAACACTATAATGTTTTTATATGTACAAATACAAATCAAAACATTTAGAAAAGACGTGCAAATGAAGTAAAATATAAAATAAACATACATTAAACCTTATTTAACATTAATTTATAATTCCTCTTGACATTAAAAACCAAACTGAAAGCGACTCCCTTTTCTTCTTGCTACCGTCCTTGCTAACATTCTCGGGATCTGCTGTACAACGACGTCAATAAATCTTGCATAAAATGCAAAAAAATTAAAAAATAAAAAAGTAAACTCACTTTGCTTGGTTTTCCACTGACGCAAACAAGTTTTAAGCGACTCCAGGACGTACGCGCAACTTAGCCAGCGTTCGGTTTGTCTCAGTTTGTTCACTTGTATGTCGAAAATGCTTCATATGGCGAGGCAGATTTCTTGCAAAATTCCAGTTCTGAAGGTGAAAATTCTTAAGGCGAGGCATTCGTATGAGGTACCACTCATGCACCAGAACATTGGCACTGGATTGTTTGGGATCAGACTTTCTTGTCTGGTGCATCCCATTGGTGCTTGATTGGATCAGGAAATGGAGAGTTTGGAGGTTGGGTCGGTGGGGGCTTGGGCTCATTGCCTGCTGGTTCCTGTGTGTGGTGTGATGTGGTGCACTGGGTGTTCGGTTGCCCTTCTATTGTTGCCAACATTGACTGTTTTGTTGGTGATTCGTGCTGCATTGGTTTTTCTGGACAGACAGACTAGCCTTTGGTCCATGTGGGCATGGGTGAGCTTTGGGTGCTCATGTGTTATGGCTGATTGGTTTATTTTAGGAAGATATATTAGTATCAAACAAGATTTAGTGTGTTGAAGCAGAGTTGTCACCATCACCCATGTTAGAGGTCCAGTCTGCTGGAGTGCTTCGTCGGGTTTGCGTTCCCCAGGTATTGAGAGCTCGTCAGGTTGTTTTGTTAGTTTTGAAAGTTTGTGTTTATGGAAATGCCTGACACTCAAACTCAATGAGCCTGATACCTCGTCACACTTTCTATCAATGGCCAGAAGCAGTCTCATTAACTCACAGAAATGGATTGGACTGGAGGGAAACACTCCAAAAAAAACAAGACAAAACAAAATCTTAAAAACACGCCATCCACACGTCTTGTCTTAATCTCATTTGAAACAGGCACACCCGAGGTGCGAAAACGCACGTGTGTAATGCAATTTGCACCGGGCCGTCTGGAGCAAGAGCCCTGGAGTTATTCTCATTTTCAACACGGAAAATAAACTAATTCAGCAATTCAGCAATAATCACACGGGTAATTGTCAGGCCGTAGCTGCTGAAGGCCTGCGGTTTGGGGTTCTGGGTTTCTCGAGCACGGCGAAAAACAAGACTCTGGGTGCCATCGTGCACGGTCAGACCACACACACACACACAAACACACACACACACACACACACACACACACCCAAAACCACGTTCATTAACTCCAATTATGCGAAGATGTTGGAAAGAGAGGAGAAACAACAACCAAGCTCCAGATTCCTTTTGTACCAAAAAAAATTAAAAATTAGGATTTGTTCTCCTGTTGGAGGAGTGCAGTCTCGAATTAATCCCTACGCCGAGCTCAACCGAGTTAAAAGCAGATCAAAAGCCTTCTTAACCTCTGCAAGAAAAAAAAGAGAAAAGAAAAATCATCGGCTTCTTGACAACAAATGATGATTCCTCATCATTGTTTCCAAGGGAGCGTGTTTTTTTTTTTTTTCTTCCCTCTTCGTGGTGCTTCTGGTTCGGGCTCGGAGTCTTAAAAGCCTGTGGTTTTATTTTTAATGACTGTGCCATGGATGTTATGTGAGGCTAAGATGTGCACGCATTAAAAAGGAAGTATTTTTAACTGTGACAGTGCAAATGACTAATACCGCTAACAAGCCCTGCCTTCCCTCATTAAAATGTATAATCCATGGATAAAGTAAAACGGAGAGAAAAAAAAAATCATGTTGCAGCACATTTCGTAGATGAGAGAGAACGTCTCGCTTTGACACGTGCATCTACTAACATTCTCTCATTAACACGGAGAAACAGACCCTCTTTCTCCAGCGAAGAGCCATTTCAAAGAGCGGCCTTAGAGCTCTCCTTGTTTGGCCAACACACACGCTCCGTGCTTCTGTGTGTGTGTGTTTTAACTCACAGGCCCCTCGCTGGCATTTCAGACAGACGGCTTCATTGTCGGAGAGAGAGAGAGAGAGAGAGAGAGAGAGAGAGAGAGATGTCTGAACGCTGGAGTCGAGTCGCTAAGTGCAGACGTTAAGTTCATCGCCTGGATGAAATGGCAGACGAGAACAATCAGCTCGTTGAAGAAAAGCTCATTACGGAGGAGAGATGCCACGTCTGATTGCTCGTGCCCTACAGAACATCACGCCGCTGATTATCGCTCGTTTGTTTAATCGTTTCCGCACCGAAATGTGCAGGAGACACGAGAAACACTGCGTCATCCGTCAAATCCGAACACAGAGGCGTTTGAACCCGGCTCGAGTACCTGCGTCCGTCCGTTTCTTATAACCTTCTCCATCAACCATGGACATCTGTAGAGGTTGTTGCACCACATGCTTCAGTAATTTTTTTTAATTTAAAGAAGAAAACTTTATGGATTTTTCTGTTATAATGGTTCCAAGGATTTCTCAGACAAGTCTGTTCACACATGACATCAACATGCATAACGTTCATGGTATTATAATAAACGGCTACAAACCTGGAAGGAATACAAATCTGATAGCAGGAGTTCAAAGCATGTCGAGAACACGTGACAGCAATTTCTTGCCTTACTTTTTGTACTTCTCCGCCTTAAACATTTGTTTCATATCTAGTGTGATGATGCTCGTCGTTCCTGGCTTTTGTTCACGCTGCGCAGGAAGTTTATCGCATTTGAACCTTGCAAATTGTTCACGTCTGTGAAACGTCAATGTAAACATTAGGCTAATGGTTTAATCTTTACTTTATTTAAAAAATCACAAAAAGTTGCCAGATTTTTCTGGATTTTTTTTTCTCAGAATTTCAGAGGTCATTCTGAACTTCCCTCACTCACTCATCGTCTATGCCGCTTTATCCTGTATTTGGGGTCGCGGGGGGCCTGGAGCCGATCCCAGGAGACTTAGGGCACGGGGCGGGGTACATCCTAGATAGGGTGCCAATTCATCACAGGACAAACACACCCACGCTCACTCACACTCTACAGGCAATTTGGGAACACCATTTAGCCTAATCTTTGGACTGTGGGAGGAAACCAGAGTACCCAGAGGAAACCCACCAAGCACATGCAAACTACATGAATGCAGACCCTGAGGCGGGAATCGAATCCTCGACCCTGGAGGTGCGAGGCCACTGTACTAACCGCTAAGCCACTACATACTGTACAAAACCTGTTCCTGGTAAAGTGTCTGAATATTTACAAGAAACAGTAAAAAAAAAAAAAACTAGATGCTATTGAAGGCTGCTGTGCCGTTCCTGTCATACAGAAAAGCAAATCTAGCCAGTGTGTATTATTATTATTATTATTATTTCTTTTCCCCAGAATAGCGGTTGTCAGAGTGGAGTGACAACTACTGTAGAGATGCATTACTGCGAAAAAATGCAAAGTGCGAATGCTCGACAGCGACAGAGAGGGCGCTATAGGTGCTTTCCTTCTTTATCCAAAATGTCTAATAAAATTCTCCCGTATTGACGAAGATCACCTGTTTAGAATGAAGGATAAGACAGAGCAGAAAATCCTCCAGTTAAAGGGGATGTCAGTTAAAGGATGTCATGCAGAATTCACCTTTTTTTTTACTCATATTTAATTATTTGCATAAGTCTCCAGTGTGCATGTACACATAAAAAAAAAATTAAAAACTTCTGTCTTGTCTTTTTCCATTTTTAATCGGCTGGGCCAATTAGATTTTCCTCCTAAGATCGCCTCCCCTGACTTGTTGCTCAGCTCTCTGGAGGGGCGTTTCTTAGGAGGTGCTTATTTGCATAGACACTGAAACTGGATATTCGGAGGAGGAACAAAGCAGAGGGTATTTAAGGTATGAAAACCTGCATAATCTAATTCTGGAAAATCATCTTTAATGGACGGGGAAGTTGAGGGAGAGTGAGATCTTTGGGTGGCGCTGATGCAACTTACTGTACAGAACTCCAAGTAAAGGCGCAGAGCGCTACTAAGAGGGAACATTTAGAGAACATAGAGTATGTGAAAGTGCCGGATAAAAGCAGACAAAGAGTTTGAGACACAGAGCAAGATGAGACAAGATCAGGGAAGGAAGCATTTGAGGTTTTTTCTTTTTTCTTTTGGAAGACTGGACTGGAAAATCATCTTTGAGAGGCTGGGAAGATGAGGGAGAGAGAGAAGTACAGTAATGTAACCTACTGGATTATAACCACTCTGTGAAGAAAAATTGCTAACATTTGTACAACTGCACTACATGGGATCACCACGATTGTATTTAAGTTGTTGCTGTGTCAAAAGGGCCGAGAGCAGAAGCGATTGTGGACATAATAATTATAATAATAATAAGAAACAATAATGTGACTGTGCTAGTCAGACAGTCAAACTAATTATTGCACTTGCATTATCTTTATAAATAAAAGGCAAGTTTTGTCTATACTGTACTTTGGGTCAGAACTCTATCTTTCAATGATATCTTTATGTTTCATAACTGGAGGATCAGAAACGAGAAATTGTCTGTATGTCTGTCCAGCCAGACTGTGTTTGTCACAGCATCACACTAAACTGTCTGGACAGAATTTAATGAAACTTTTTGCAGTCCTTAGATCTCTGCCTGAAGTTTAATCTGCACCATCAGTGAATCTAAATGTTGAGTAAAAGTGATGT
>JAQQZS010000019.1:20295060-20305274 GCA_030068045.1 Platyallabes tihoni | reverse complement strand
CCTTCCATCAGCAAGGGCATTGAAGATGAAACATGGCTGGGTCTTTCAGCATGACAATGATCCCAAACACACTGCCCGGGCAACGAAGGAGTGGCTTCGTAAGAAGCATTTCAAGGTCCTGAAGTGGCCTAGCCAGTCTCCAGATCTCAACCCCATAGAAAATCTTGTTGAAAGTTGAAAGACCGTGTTGCCCAGCGACAGCCCCAAAACATCACTGCTCTAGAGGAGATCTGCATGGAGGAATGGAATTTCAGCAGTACACACTTTTAAATGAGATTATAGTCTTATTTGGTTTGGATTTATCTACGTACACACACACAAATATAAATCTATAACACTGAATGCACATATATTGCACTGAGATGGTTAATAAAATTAGCTGGTTAGCTTTTGGACTAAATTAGAAGACAATCTTTTAAGAAGGTGTCCATGATCCTGTTTGTAGTGTATTTACACTGATCAAACTGGCTTTTAAGTACTAACTTAACTACTGTAGCTCAACAATAAGCTTTGGTTTGATGCAGTTTGAGGAAAGTAAGCGTCTCGAAAGGAAGAGTCTCGATTGGCCTTTCGACGCGTCTGCTGTGCATAAGACCTTTCTGGGTGAAAAAGTTGTAGGTTCTCGGTAACGTAATTACTTGATGAAGAGACCCCTGACACGGCAGTCAAGCAGACTTTGATCTCTTCTCACATGTTCCTCTGAGCCGCCCAGAGAACCGCACTCGATCTGCTAAAGCTCCAGGTCTGAGGGCTCGAGGGACGGAGGAGAGCAGAGAGCGACCAAGCTCTGGTTGACCCTGAAGCCCAGCAACAGCTCCAGATGTGAGCACCTTTTCCTCTCCTTCTCCAGCAGATTCCTGATCTTCTTGTTCTGTTCGCTCATGCTGCTCAGCTTTATCAACACACACAGACACACAGACACACACACACAAAAGTGTTCTGCTAACAATCAGCCATGTAACTAAACCAGTTCTGGCTTATTGCATCAGTTACATGTGTAATTACTACAGACAAGAATTCCAACATGTTTCTCTGAACCAAGGGGAAAAAAACACAGTTACTTCAAACTTCTTTATAATCCTAGTATACAGACAATTGTTTGAATTTTGCCAATTTATACGCATTTTAAAGCACACGTCCTGCTGAAGTTCTCACATCTTAGGAATTCTTAACTCAAAGGTAAGTGAAGCACCAAATTAGTTCTGCATGATTAATTGCATAAACATCTAAATCACGAGATAGACCTGTCCAATTATTTAATCTATTACAGGTAGTTTTTAGAGTAAATTATGTATTTGTTTCTTTTTTGATAAATTAGTCATATTGATAAACATCCTCTTAGTAAGATAATTTGTGTGATTATTTGCTATTAGCCTCGATAAATAGGTTGGTAAAATGCTACATTTAACAGTTACGTACATGTTGCAGTTTAAATCACATTTTGTGGCAAAATAATTGTGCTTTTTTTCCCCGAATCATGCAGTCACGTGATTTGTATTTTTGATTCACATATATTTCTCTGTCTGAACGAGAATTAAAACAAAAGTAAAACTGACCTAGTTTATTAGTTGTTTATACTTGTGACACGGAATACAGGTTTGAAAACAAACTACGCACTGGTGGTAAAATATAACATACTTAAAGAGAAGAAACAGGCCAAGGATCAAGCCCTGAGGATCACCTTGTGTTAAAGGTGTTAATGGCTGATTTATGCTCTCTGAAAAAATTATAAATTTATATATTATTAATAGTTTTGCATTTAAAATCACATGCTGGTGCAGCAACTTATGAGTCCAGGGTTTGATTTTTGACGCCTCCCTGTTCTTTGAGAGTTTCCTCTGGTCTCCTCCCACCTTACAGGAAATTGCTCCTAGTTGATGGACTGGTGCCCCAGTTTATTCCTGTCTCATATATTTGTAATTTGGCCTCCCAGGATAAGCTCTGGATCTACCAAAACAAACAGATGTATGCGAAGGGATGAAAGCGTCTAACTGAAAAGCGTCCTTTTTAAGCTTAGTTTTTTCCCACCCTTTTGGACTTTTTGGGGTCTTAACATGCTCAACAGGAAGCCAGTTACTTTGGGTTGTTCACAAAAACAAACTCGATGGATGTTGAAATACTCCTCCTAGGGATATTATACGATCGTCCTCAAACCGGGCCGAAAAAAATGTGATCTAAATACATTGAGGATGCAAAATTGTAGAAAGATTTTTGATATCTCAAACGAGTCAGCGTGACAATGTCTTAAACTTATGCTGAAAAATTATTAATAACTTTTCGTGTGGTATTATATTGAGTGACACGTCCAGTGACATCACGTTGAGTGACATCATAGTGTGATGCTTTTTTATCCATCATCTATGGCCTATTGTACATAAGTACACATCACAAATGTTAACACCCACACACACACCACAGTTGCACACACATGTACACACTCATACACGCACAAACACACATATACTGTATCACACACATACGCACACATCACAAATATTAATACTCACACACTCACATATCTTTCTCACACACACGCATGCATGCAAGAACACACATACATCACACACACACACACACACACACACACACACAGTAACAAATCACATCTCACACACGCATTACACACATACTAAACACACATCACAAACGTTAACACACAGACACACGCACACACACACCCCTCTGTCTCTCTCTCACACACACTAACTCTCACATGTCACACACACACGCACACACACCAATGCACTCAACAAATATTTAGGGCCTAAACTGACATCAGCCCTATATACTGTACTGTGTGACGTGTGTAAGTTGTGTGGTGCACCCGGGAGGCGATGGAGCAGGGTGCCTGGGCCATCGTCATTGCTTGCAACTATATGTTGCTATTGAAATAATATTTGGAACCACGGTGAAGCGACCATGAATGAGGAGAACAAAAGATGCCTGTTTAGGACACACAACATATCTCTTTAGAGAAGGTTTAGTAGATCATTGAGAAGGCAGCCGTTCTCAGGCTTGTCGTGTAGCATGAGTCAGTAAGAGCAAACGATCTGTTGATACCAGTTCAACACTCCTCCATGACCAGTATTTGTCTGAATGCTGCTGTTTTTATGAACCGTGGCTTCCAGAAGGCTGTCAAGCACATGTTTTGGTTTGGTGTTTAGCACAGATGTGTATTCGCTGTTGACTCTATTCAACCTCAGAGCAAACACACAGAAACATATGAGTATGCGATATAGTACTTCAGTAGCAGTGCGAACGATTCTTCATGTCCTTGTTGCTCTTTCTGTCTGCTTCCTCCACACTCCCTGGCTCTTTATGTAGCTCTTTAAGCTGCCGAGCACATGTTTGAGGTACTGTAGACCTTTCTACTGTAGGCTGTTTGCCGGGAAATCGCTGAGTGTCAGGGGTGTGCTTCTCAAATTCTCTCATTAACCCTCAGTCTCTTAATTAATTCCTTACATTTACCGAATCATGTTTAAAGAGGAATATGGTTCAGTTACTTTGTGTGTGTGTGTATGTGTGTATATATATATATAAGTATGGACACACAGCTGTTTCTTGTCACATTGTGTGTACAGTATGGAAATGCTCTTACTAACACTATTAAACACAGCTCTGATTTCTACGGTTGATTTTCGGATGAAACTTCACCGAGCGTTTAAGTGGTCTCTGTTTATAAACGTTCGGCACTATCCTTTGATAACGTGTTGAAGGCTTCTTAACCCAGTTCCAGTCATTTCAAATCTCTTTTATTTGTTTTCTTTGCTTGATGCAGCTCAATCATTTGACCCTTCTGAAAAAGGTGACTTCTTTTTGGCTAGGCAGTGTATTAAAAAAAAAAAAAAAAATCAAACAGCTTTACAAATCCTGCGACAAGGATTCTGCAGTGAGTGCATTTGCATTTCCAAAGTGACCGATGGCTTCTGTATCTTTTAAAGCTTTCGGGATTGCAGTGTCTTCTTTCTGATTGTTCTCTTCTGAACTCGGTGCTTTGAAAGCCACAGCTTGGCAGCGGTTCTCGAGCTCCTTTGCAAGGTATCTGACCCGTTCACTTAATTGGCTATTCAGACCTGCTTAAGTATAGAGTGGCATTAAACACTGATGGTTCACTATACGTCTCTTTGTTCATTAAATGGTGCTGGATGTTGAGGAGGAAAAAAGAACCTTTTCCTTCCCTTCAACAAATAACACCAATGGTTTAAGCAATATCTCTCTCTCTCTCTCTCTCTCTCTCTCTATATATATATATATATATATATATATATATAGCTTTTAGTCCAGCAACTTTATGTCTGTTTTTTTTCCTCCTCTCAAAACTTCCACCACATTCTGTTTATTGATCTGGAAATACATCAGATACGGCAGGCTGTCTTAGAAGGTGCAACAAAGGATCGGCTGAACTTGAAGACTAAAAAGATGAACCTCAAACCCTGATGTCACAGCCGTCCCTTTTCAACTTAATGGAAACACTCTGTGCGTACAGGATACACCTGGATTTTTTTGGAATCTGGGTCGTTGTCTTATTTCAGTTTGAACTTCTTTTGGCTCATAACCGCTAAGCTACCAATTCCCTAACCAAGTCTATCAACTAAGAGATATGTATAAATATGGATTAATTCTCATCTCTCATGCTAAACATTAACTTAAAAAAAAACCCTCTGTAGAATTTTCTCAGTCTCACCACTAAAGAGGCCATGGTATGACTTCAAATATTTGCAATTTACTTTAGCCCACTGGCCATTAGAGATCCTCTGTCGCACGAGACATCTGGTCTTGTTGAATTTCTAATTAACTTTTACGTTCTGGAAGACACTCTAATGTTCGTCAGCTTAAGAGGATCACAGCCATCATTTAATTATGAAGAGGCTAATGACGTTCTCAAATATTAACCCGGCTCTTTAAAAAGCCTCCGACTAACTAATCACGCCGAGGCTCATCTTCCGCCAGCCTGAACGAGCGAAATGGATGCTCACAGAGTGGAATGTGTTTTCTCTTAATCTCAAATACAGACAAGAAAAAAAAAGGCTAAAGAAATAAATTCACCATCAACAACATATTTATCTGAGAAATAATAAAGCAATATTCTACAAATAACACACAGGCTCGGCGTTCAATTAGAACATAAAGCTTTAATGAGATACGTGTCTCTCTTGTAATATCTGAAAAGTCAGTATTTATTAAGCAAATAGCTGTCATAACTCGAGCGCAAACTTAAATTGAATTCCAGTCTTAATGAATTGTAGCAGATTCCACGTACAATAATAAAAATCCCAATCAATGGATTGCAGCGAAGCAAACGGTGCGATATTGTTTATCCAAAGAGCGTTCGCCGGCGCTCACTTCATTTACAGGAGGATGTGAATTATAGCCTTTTATGAGCAGCGAGTGAAGAAATTAGAAATCAAATCCTGTCTGACTTTATTCCAGCCCAGCAATCTATGCAGATTAGACAGGGGCAATTTAGCCTCTGCTGCCACGCTCATTTTCTCACCATTACACCCAAATGAAGGAGGACATCCCATTATTATTTAGACTGCCAAGAACTGCGTGGGGGAAGTCACCGAAAATTACCTTGAAATACTTTCCCTTCCATCGCAGTCATTTCGTCAATAATTTCAGGTTGAATCAACATCAGCAGCGATTCGTGCTTTTGATTAAGGGACGAGTCCATCCTTAGGTCTCAGGTACGGATCGCCGTGACCTACCGGATAATGGGAATATTTCCCAGAGTGCCTCACTTCTACACTTAGCCTCTACAGAACGTGCTCTATTCATCACTGTGTGTCCTCCACATCCGGAATCTGTGTCTGATCCAATCAACTCGCCTTAGGTCTTAGGTGAATTTCCAGTGAGTTTAATTAATTATTCAATAGTGTGATAGCTGATTAATTTTTTTCCAATAGCTGCTTTTACAGTAAAAAATAAATCCTATAAATTCTCCTCGAATAAAAACATTTACTAATCTAACTACTCAGACGTTTACAAATATGTAATAGGTACTATAGTTTTTTTATTCTAATAATAATACTAATAATAATAATAATAATAATAATACATTAATAATAATAAGTGAGTGAATGCAGTTATTTAAAGTCTAAAACAGTCTATACTGTAAGTATACGATTTTAGTGACGTGTAATTAAAAATCTATTCTAATTATTGACATTTAATTATTATAATAATAATTCTAATTATTGATATTGATAATACAGTATGGTATTAGCTTGATGGTGGCATTTTTCTGTAATGTTCAAGTCAAACAAGGACTTATCTGGTGAAATTTCAGGTGAATGAAGGCGTAAAGCAGTACGCTGATGAAACTCTTAGCCGCAGTAAAACATGTGAACGGTGCAAATGTTTTAAAGTAGTCCGTACGTCCGTGAGCAACGAACCCGGCTGACGTCGCTCGGATCTCACGTGAACATTCAGGGAGTGGAACACCCAATCCGACGTCGCCAACTTGCAAAACAGATGCTTCTCTCTTCTCTTCACACACATTACAGGAACTCAGCTGGGAGTTATTGCCAAATTCCCCGTACAGTCCTGACCTCACTCTAAGCTATTTCCACATGTTTGGAAAGGCCATTAAAGGAGTTCCTGGGAGGCCAGAATTTCAGACGTGAATCAGACAAGCAGTCCGATCACGGCTCCTGAGTAATGAGAAAACTTTCTACCTTGATGGTGTCCAAGCACTAGTGAAACACTGGGATAAGTGCATTAGTGTAGCAGGAGATTATATAGAGAAATAAAGGGAGTTTTTACTCTCTGAACTGTTATTCTGCACAATCAAAAGTCCCGCTTTGACCTGAACGCCCCTCAAAATATTTTTTTTTGGAAAAAAAAAGGAGTCTACAGTTTCAGAGTTCAGTAGGAAAACACAAAAATGTCTCATTAATACGAGTGAACCATTACAACTAGGACTGCACATTTCACTTTTTCTTTCTTAACTGATAGATAGATAGAAACCATCAATAATCGACTACTCACTAATGATTAAGAATGACAAGACACATTTATTCTGCGTTTAAGTTCCAGTTAATGCTCACATTTTATACTTCATTTTAAACAAGGTAATAAAGGTTTATCGCCCTCCAACTGATGTACACATCAGATGTTGAATTCTAGCTGCTTGATTTTCTTTGTTTCACTCCTTTCCCAAACGCACTGTTTCAGTGTCTATAACATTAAGTCATCTGTCCATGAACGTCCCTTTGTGGAAATGCTTTTTCCTAGCCAATCAGAACACAGACACCGGAAACGTACCCCCCGCCCCCCACCCCCCCACCCCCTTTTTTTAACCCACTCATTTTTGGGATGTCAAAGGGAATTCTCCACCTATTTTGAGGAAATTAGGAGGTTTTGCCAAACAAGTTTTTCAGTAGGAATTAATTTATTGTGTGTATATTTAACATTTTTGTCTACAATGACATTCTCGATGCTAAGTATGAAAAAACAACCTAACAGGTGAAGAAGACTAGTTTAGATAGATAGAGTACTTTTTTAATCCCAAAAGGAATTTATGAGTTTTGTATGAAGTAGCAGCTATAAGTGTGGGCTGTGGTATAAAGTGCATATTTAATATTTTCTTTTTATAAAGTAAAAAACTTATAAATGTGACACTATTATAGGATTGATGGAAAAAAGAAAACTATTGATTATAGGGTTCTATTTATGAAGCCTTGACACTGAGAGAAAATTCACCTCTCGGTTAGTTTTTACATTTCTGAAACACTTATTGGATTGAAACTTGTTCTTGTTTTCTTTAATACTGTATTTTTTTTTTATAATAATAAAAAAATAAATAATCTGAAATATTCCTATAGCTACAACAAGGCCAAGTGGGTGCACTTGTTATTTTCCTTAAAGCATATGAAAAAAAGGAAGATAAATAGAGAAAACACACCTCATCAGGCTCTCGTGGTGAAGTGAGCGGATTCACGTGCGGCGCTCGCGAATCTTACCTGTTGATTTAACAGCTCGACCGACCGCATGTTGGACCTCAGCCTTGATTGGATGTCGTCTATTCTGCTCAAGCTATCGGCTAGTTGCTTCCCGTGCGCATTCCTGCACATAAAAGACAGAAGAGAGCAAAAAGGGATGACTGAGAGCGCCGAAACACCAGATGTGTTAATGACGGCTTTCAAACAGCCAAGCGGTGATTCATCGTCTCCTGAAAGGGACGCTGCGCCGAGATATATCATGACCTTGTTTGTGAGCAGGAGAGAGAGGAAAAAAGAAATTTTAAATTAACATTTTCTTCTCTTTAATTCAAAGGGCAGTGAAGTTGTTAAGAAATACTGGAAGAGGTAAAACCAGATGCCAGACCCACGAATAATATTAACACAGCCACAGACATAAATAAGGACGAACATAACAAGCCCGGGAATAGAAGAATTCGAATTCACCGTCTATTAAAGTGCTTTCGCGTTTTATGATGGCCGGCTCCCTGAAAGATCTCTTTAAAAGAAACGACCATCTAATTAACGATCTGTACTGTAGCGTGCATCATGTAACGCGGGCTTCTCTTCCATTTCTCCGGAAAACAGCCCATTTTCTGCACAGATGAACTCGTCCAGTTCAGTTAAAAAGCTGATTCTCGTGTAACTTTTCTAAACGCCGCTTTATGAGCAACATCAGCGCCAGACTTTATCGCTTATTAAACCATTTCTCAGGCTAATTTGCCGGTAAAGAAAAACCCAAGTCTTTTATGAAGTTTAAATAAAAAGCAATGGATAGGAAGAGGTCCATCATGCTTCAGTTGCAGATTTATCTTTAATGAATTCCACACACACACATAGAAACTTTTCCACCCTATTAGTGATGAAGGCTTACAAAAAGAAAAAAGAAAGGGATGGGGGGAAAAAAATTCAAGATGTTACGTGCCCATTATGAAGATTTACATATAAAAGATCCTGTCTGACAAGTCATAACAGATCCATTTGGAAATAATAAGACTAGTTTGCTAATTTTCATCCCACTGCTTCTTATCAGTCAATATTAAAGACCGTGGGCCAGCAGAAAAAAAAAAGAGAGAGAGAGAAAGGGAAGAAAATCAGAAAGATCAACAAGAGCTTTTTCTTAATAAAGAGCGCGAGGCTCAGCTAGGCCTGTATAACCCCGTAATCCACAGCACACTGTAATGAGCTCTTCTTCCCCAGCATACAAATCGTACGCGGGCTCGGGAAATTAACAGAGAAGAAGAAGAAGAAGAGGGAGGTATTTGGTGAGGATTGGTACCCTGTTCCAACTCCTCATCAACCGAATATTAAATATCGCCAGCAACTGCGCCAGACATGATTGTAAAATATGAAGTTGGGGGACACGCTATGTGTAATTACACCTTCTCTCGTTACTGGAGCTGGAAGAAACGCGCAGCCGTTTGAACGTACGATTCATCCATCCGTTAAGACGGCGAAACGTCTCGGCAGCCAAAGACCCGAGCGATGATAAACGAGCCGGGAAACAAGTAGCCTTTTAATTCAAACCATCTTCATCATTTATGAGAGAGGGAACCAATCGGAGACATGAACTCAGGCCATACTGATACGTTTATAATCTGTTATTAATGTATTTAATGCCCCAGAATTGACTAGGTACTGATAGGCTGAAGAAATAACAGGACCATCATTTTGTTACTACAGATGTTTCCCTCTTCTACTTTTCTTTATTTATACTGTGGCAAAAAGGTAAAAAAAATACTGGTCAATATTTATTTTGGGGAAAGTTCTTTATATTGAGAGTTGGTTTCTGCACAAGCTTGGGTGTCTCACTGCTCAGGGTGTCGACCCTAGCCCCTTATTTGCTGTAGTCACAGTAACACTCACTTTATGGGAATTCATCAGTTTATCCATTGACACTATGTAAGATCTAACATCCACCTCTATGCCTTTGTGATAATTCTCATCTTCATACGTATGGTTTTAAAAAGGGTCATATGATGCTTTTTTTTTTTTTTTTTTTGCTGTTGCTGATCGGAAGGTTGCAGGTTCAACTTCAGCACCACCAAAATGTAACTGTTGAGCCCTTGAGCATGGCCCTTAACCCTGTTTGCTCCAGGGCGCGCTGTATCCTGGCTGACCCTGCACTCTGACCAAAGCTTCCTTACTGGGATATGCAGAAAAATTATTTCACTGTGCTTTAACCCTGGAGCACCCATGGGGTCATATTTGACCCAGACTTTTACTTCATCGTCATATTCAACCCACACACCA
>JAQQZS010000019.1:20277775-20294960 GCA_030068045.1 Platyallabes tihoni | reverse complement strand
TGCCATTTGGCTCCTTGGCAGCCAAAGGAGATAGATCTCCTATTAGGATAATTTGGTCTGGGTTTTCCAGGGTTAAGGTACATGCGACAAGTAACTGAATCTTAAATACTGTACACTGTTTCACCAATTTTCATTCATTTCCAATCAATTTCAAACAGAATTCTTTAGCTATTAAGAAACAGATCCTCCAGGATGAAGCTACAGTAGGTTAGCAGTTTGCAGTCAGTGCTCTAAGGGCTTGCTAACCTACCCTTCTTTAGCTTTACAGTCGTACCTAAGCCTACAAATGCCACACGCATAAAAGAATTATCTCCTTTGCAAAAGAATTGCCCCGGCATATGAAACATTTTCAGCGTACGAGTCTCGCAAACACTTGTTTGCATCAGTGGAAAGCCAAATGGGGGTTTTATATGTTTTTTGTATTTTTTGAGAACATAGCACCATGGGGTCCCAAGAATGTTATCAAGCACGTTAGCAAGAAGAAAAGGGAGCTGCTTTCAGTTTGGTTTTTTAAGCAGCCGGTGCCAAGAGGAATAAGCTTAAGTGAGGCTTAATATCTATTTGTTTCAAATTTTAATTCATGTAAATAAATTCTTTGATTGTTTTTATAGGCAAAAACATTATTATAGTGTTGGAAAGGGGTAATACTAGTAATATTTTTGGGTGGCTGTAATGGATTATCCGCATTTACATTATTTCCTATGGAAAGTGTCAGAATATAATTTTTTTTCGTGGACTTTTCCCTTTTATTCTAGGGGTTACCACCTTAGATCATTTGATCTGCAAGATCTGGCCCAGGTTTTACCCAGATGTACTTCCTGTCACAATTTTCCCTGCCCAAAATTTCTCCAGGCTTGGGACTGGGACTGGCTGGGTATACATTTAAGCATTTAGGGTTAAAAGCCTTGCTCAAGGGCACAATGGCGGTGACCCGGAAGTGGTAGGGCTCAAACCCCTGACCCCCTGATCAGCAGTCCAGAGCATCAGCCCTCTAAACCACTACTGCCCCAAAAATGAGCAATAAATGAATTTGAAATATTTTAAAATAGCCTCGAATGGAGTTTCATAGATTGCTGTGCGGGTTCACGGCCAAGACAAAGAACATCAGCATTAACAAACCTAGTGTTGTTGCATCAACCGGTCAGATAGGGGCGCTGGATCTAATACTGCTTCTCACTCTAAGTGACGGCATGAAAGCAAAATGTGCCCAAGTTCAAGGACAGATTTGAGTATAGCTGAGACGCTTCTCTGTTTCAGACAAACTCCGCCCCCATCCTGTAGTTCCCTCCGTAGTCTAAAGAGCGCACTGTTTATTTTAATGTTAAATTCTCATACATTGTTTCTTATTCTTTATAGTTTATTTTGGAAATATAAGTCGTGTTTTTCAAGTTGAATCCTAATCAGATGTTATTTCACAATTTTACATGATATGCAAAACCAACAAAATTAATCCAAGTCACATTTTAAACTAATCAAAGTTTACATCCAGTTCTGCAGTATAGATATAATAATAAAATAAAGCCATAATTGATGATTAGGAATTTCAACCAGCAATCAGCAGTCAAGAACTTAATAAGTTCTCTGTTTTTCTTAGTGAATTTGAAACATCACGTCTATTGAAAAATATTGAATGAATGAACTTCATTTAAGCGTTTAAAAATGCTTTATAAGTTGAAAGGTAATACGCATTTGAGATCGTCTTTGTGTTACTGAGCGCCGTTTATATTTTTCTTCTTTACACCTAAACAAGTCCTTAGGTGGGAATAAATTAAGGAATTATTTTCTGTGACGCTGTGATCCAGAGCAAATATCTGGAGCAACACAGGTCAGTTCTCCTGTTTACAATGCTGGGACGCTCCCGTGCGCCTCTCATCCGTTTACTTTCCCATCAGCAGCCTGTAATTCCGCTAATTAGCCAGAAATGTGTTGACGACTGGACTGGATTATGGGGCGGCCGGTGCGTTCTGGTGTCAGAGCCCCCGTGGTTGTCGCTGTGTGTTTAGTCATCCACAGCTGTAATCGCTCGCCATTTGCTAATTGAGAGCAGATAATTGTGGCTTGATTTAACGAGCGTGTGGTGAGAGATGACGGAGTGTTAGAGAGAAATCAGCAGGAGAGAGAGAGAGAGAGAGAGAGAGAGAGAGGCAGACGAACAGGAGTGTGAAAGTTTTTCTTTAAACGAATAAGCGAATTGTGATTGATCAGAAAATATTGATGGATTTTCTATGGCAGCAGCCCTGATCGTAGTGCAGATTTTCAGGAATGTGCTCGTTCTGAAGCGTTGTGTTCATTCACAGCGACGTGTACATTACACACACAAGTTAAACATGTATACTGGGATATTGGGAGGTTTTCTGTGAGGAGAACCTTATTACCTTTATTGAACCATTCTGTAAGGAGTCTCCAGCGTCAGGGGAGAGTTTTCTGGTCTTTATGGTCGACACACCCACTCTGACACGAGGCACAGAGGTGAGAGTGTGGAGTGTAATGAGGGTCAGGCTTAGACAGAGACGGGTTCTTTAACTGCTCCTGATCTCTCTTCAGCATTTTATTTTCCTAATGGCTTCTGAGAAACATCAATTCCTCAATTCCAAAAGTCTCGCCCCGCCTCCTTCCACTTTTTTTTTTCTCATGGAAGTCTTGCTTTTTGTCTTGGGCAATTAATTTGAAATTAAATTTATGACTGTAGGTTTGACTGAGTTAACAACAGAGGCCCTGAACCAAAAGGTGCATTTATTAATTAACTGATTAGTCCAGTTTTAAATTATTGTTTTAAATAATTAATGAAATGTTTTCATTTTAATAAATTTTATTAATTTATTAATTTCTTTTAATTTTTTATTTATATATTTATTCATGAAGCATATTTATTTTTAATTCATAAAATTAAATATATTATTTTCACATGTATTTGGACTATATTGGTATTTGTATATTTTGCTTATCAATAAGATTTAAGTCATGGTTAAGTTACCAACTTTTATTTCACAATATCTTAAAACCTACTAACTCTTTATTATCCACTTTGCAACTTATTATTACTTCCCAAAATAATTACATTTTACTCATTATAACAACTTATTAACTTCTTATTGTGACTTACTCATTACAGATGGAGCTATGAATCATGGGTAGACTGTCATTTGATTGGATTTTGGTGCTTTGTGAATTTTGATTCAACACCGCTAATGTTTGGCTGATTTGTCTTAAGCAGCTATATTTCTTACAGGTTTTAATTAGTCCATTAGGTTTTAATTAGTCCAGTCCATTAGACGGCTTTATAACACCACCCTTGCGTAAGCTCAAAATGACGCAAGGGACTATGACGCAATAAACCTGTGGTATATTTTCAAGGACTTCATCAATTTTAGACCATTTAATGTTTAAGTTAGGTTTTAATTTTTACAATTGTGAACCCAAAGATTCAAATCGACCAAAAACAAATCGACTGCATTTCATAATCGATTCTTAATGCTCCTTCTCTCTCTCTCTCTCTCACTCACTCACTCACTCACACACACACACACACACACACACACACACACACACACTGACTATCTTACAGTATGTACAAGATTTAAACCAGACGTCCGCTAGACGACACGTCGATGAGCTCTGTCTCTCTCAGACCTTTCATCTTTCAGATGATCTTTCACCTTTCACGTTTCAGACTCTTGTCATGAACTGCATTTCAAATCATAATCTCTGCCCATACAGACTAAAGTATTTAATAAGCTGGAAAATCTAGAAGGCTGCAGCTACAAAAAACAGAGCGTACGGTTGGGAGGTTTTTAAAAATGCAAACACTAACTTTAACAGGAAATTTGGATAATATTACTGCTTGATAAATATCTGATCTGAGACACAGTGTGCTAGTAATTTACTGATTTGTATAATATTTGAGAGAAACAAAAGAGGAGATTCTGAGTAAGTCATGGAAGTGGTCCATTGAAAAAGGAATGCGCCTTTACTAAACCCCTGAGGTCCATAAACCCGCCAGCGGGATCACTGGCAATATTTTTCTGATAACAGCAACAACAACAAAAAACACAAATTTTTGATAATACACACAAGTCTAGTACATCATTTGAATCTGTACAGGGTCTACTTTAATATATGTATGCTCACAATATCAACAAAACATTGTGCTTTTTTAAAATAAAGAAAATAAACAGGGTGTGCCTTCAGGTGGCTGCGTCTCCACAGATATCTTTCTGGAACGCGCTGCTAAACTGTACTGAAACTCAGCAAATCTTTGACACACATGAAAAATATATCTATAGAAAGTTTAAGTGTCCACTTTTCAACCTAGAGGTAATCAAAAGCTAATCAACACCTTCTGACCAATCAGAATGCAGATTTAAAGTGATGTGACCGACAGCTCAGGTTCGGTTTATATTCTACAGATGTGCATTAAGTCATCTTATTCCATAGCAATCTCTCTCTCTCTCTCTCTGTCTCTCTCTCTCTCACACACACACTCAGTGGTGTTCACACTCCTCCACCTCCAGATGACCTCTTAGCTGATTAACAAGCGCTCGCTGATTAGCGGCGTGACTGCGGACCTGAGTGCTTAGAGAGAGAGAGAGAGAGAGAGAGAGAGACGCGAGAGCGGAGACGGTCGTTAGCTCTTGGCGCATAAACAGCGATGAAGTGCAATACAAGGCTCGTGAATCCTTCCAGACCAATCAAAGCAGGGGATGAGCAGCCCGTCATAAAGACTTGAATCAGGACATGGTCGAGGTGAGAACACACACTTATACTGAGCGCTACTGTACATCTCACACAGGAGTGAATAATCATACCTTATCTATTCATGCGAGGAACAGATTGTGTAGATTTTGGGTAGTAAAAAAAAAACAAATGTCGGTGATGCATTTAGAAAAAATCTGGGTTACAGACTTGTATGGGTTTGTTTTGGTCTGTTTTTATGGGATGCTAAGGATGAAATCTAAGTAACATCAATTTGATAATAAATACACTGACTGGCGGTGACTACATGTGCCTTAAAGTAAACTTTAAAAACATGTACATGCTCGATACACAGCTGTTACCTGATTGTTTCTGTTGTTTGCAAATTAGCTGTGACACGGTAAAGCCACAACTACAAACAACCACAGACATCAATACGTCGACGCCATGTTACTCGCTGGATCGTACAGTAAATCAACGTGGCAGGTCTGGCCTGTAACTGGTTTTCTGCATGAAAATCACTACAACCGTTACTTTTCTTAATGATGTTTCAGTAAATTGTTATTTAGTTTATCATCCATGTGCAGTACAAAAACGTTTATTCTATAGTTACCTTAGAGAAGAGATCTTAATAATTAGGCTCTAATCACTGTACTGAACAAAAATGAAATATCTTGAGCATTCATAGAGCATTCATTCCTTGATAAAAGCTAAATTATCTGCCAATTAATAATAAAATATGTCTAGTAATTGGATTAATAATATATGTATATATATATATATATATAGCATACAGTAATCTTCTAACAAAAACTAAAGGCAGTTCCTGAAGAAACTTTAAAGTAGGGGTGCAACTAAGGCGGGTATCTCGAAAACATTTGAGGCTCGAGCTTTATGGGTTGTTTTCTTTGAGGGACTGGGTCGTTGAGGGTTTTTGGGAGCATGGAGGAGACTGAAGGTTTTGTTAAAAGTATTTTGTTTTGAAAATCTATGAAACATTGTATAAATGTATGTATATATAATATGTACATATGTACATGTGATTTACTCCCTGTATACTATAAATAGCAGCTCATTTTCTATGGCGCAAATTTAAAGGGACTATGCATTGAAACTTGAAAATGAGGCATTTTTATGTCGAGGCATTTCAGGTTGCTCTTTTTTGTGGGAGTCCGGGCAAAATTGAAGAAGATACGACTGCCTGATCCTGAACTGGAAAAACAAAGATTTTGTAAAAAACATCAGACTGATTTCTTAGAAAAGTAATACTGTAGCACCCGATTCCACCAGTTCTCATAGCTTTAATCACTTCTCAAGCTCTCGAACCTTTTATATCCTTATTATTCCTTATTTCTGAGGGGTCGAGGATTGCTTTTTGGTGAACACCAATCTTGGAAATATGCAAATAATTGCAGAAAGAAGAAAAAAAGCATTTCAACTGAACTGTGATGTGAATAAAACCAGTATAGATTCATGAAGCGAGAACACTGACCTAGTTGGTAGACGGCTGTATTAGCATAGCAGGTATTAGCATAACAAAAATGGCACGTTTAATAAGTAAGTAGGACATTCAGAGTGGTTTTGGCGTTCACCTTTGCTCCTGAATCTTTCTGAATCTCTCAACCTTCTATTTATTAATAGGACAAAAAGTAAGCTGTCCTTTTTTTTCATACACTTGATGACTAAACATGTCAAAGATGTACATGAAAAAAAAACCCTCCTCTCTGATTCCCTTCGGAGAACCGGGACAAAAATAGTCTCGGGATAACAAACAGTTCTCGGAGCTTTAGGCGACGGTAGTCGTTGACTTCAGACATTAGGGGACATTTCATTCGTGAAACCAGCAACAATTACTGCGAGACCTCCATCTGTCTTTAAGCTGAGTTTCAGAACCATTTGGAAGCAATTAATGGCATTTCATGATGAAGGGAAATGAAAAAAAGGAAGAAAAAAAGTGCATCAGACACATCAGAGAGAAGACTGTCATTACTGCAGGCATACAGAGTGCGTCCTCGGTGAACCCTTTGAACTTCAATCCATACGTCGTCCACCATGCCAACATACAAAGTGCCATTTCTTCCAATGCTCTTAATGGAAAACAAGAGCTATTCATTTCCTTACAAACATGTCCATTAGGGATGAGAGGGGAGGTTCGGAAACGGCTGCGTGTCGGCGCCGGGCTTTTGAAAGCTGTAGGTAGGAAGGCCAATACCGATTGACAAGACGAGCACGCAGACTCCCCCTCCCTCCCTCTCGCCCACCCCCCCCCCCCTTCCTTTCTCTCGGAGGTATAATTATCTTTTGGTGCTCTGCCAGAGATGGTTCTCCTTGCTGGAGTTGAGAAGAGAAGTGAGCGAGTTCTTGTCTCAAATCAGCTCTGGATAAAAAGCGATTATGTTCTACATCACGTCGCGCTGGGATTTCTTCTTCATGCAAAGCAGTCGGGATGACAAGTGTTACGGAGAGACAAGCGAGAGCTGATGAAATAACAGAGAGAGAGAGAGAGAGAGAGAGAGAGAGAGAGAGAAAGATTCACAGCACGGGCGGCCATTTAATGACAATTCAGCCATGTTCTAATAACTCGACTTGCAGGGGAACACTTTATACCTGAAACGGTTTTAACACGTGGCCCGCTAGAGACAATGAAATTCACGTGGCATGCAAGCACTGTGAGCTAGAAATCAGTGCAGTGATCATCACACAAAATCACTCTCCCTGAGACTTCCTTTACTTCTTACTTTACATGTGAACACACACACACACACGCCTCTGGGAATGCTTATGGCTGCACGTAGTGTATTGTAGACAGATTACTTTAATTTCCTCTCCTACAGTATCACGTCAGGCATGTACAGTACTGTACAGTAGTAAAGCCAGAGAGTTGGGGATCAAACAGTGATGCTCGTCACGTGTCGCTTACGTCTCTGCGGTGGGGAGAAGGAAGTTATAATGAAGAAACTATTACAGATAAATATATAGTAACTGCTACAGTGCATGTACAACGAAATACAGTTAAACCTTGGATTTCGAGCGTCATTCGTTCTGAAAGTGTGCTTGTACATCAAAGTGAATTTCCTTATAAGAAATAATGGAAACCCCGACGATTCGATCCACGGCCCTAAAATATAGATATAAGAATAATGAATACAAAATGTGAAGTAAAAATACAACAAATTAACCTGCACTTTAACTTTGAAAAGAATCGTGGCTGAAGTGAGACGAGAGAGGAGTGAGACTGAGCATGGGAGACGATTGTTGTGATCATGTGATGCTCGGCAGACAAAAGTACACGCATACTACACATTTTCCTGACCTCGCTCGTTTATCAAGTTTTTTCATTTATTTAAAAATGTATCTACAGTAGTCTTGCAAAATGCTTGAGGACCCAGGTACTCGCAATCCAAGGTTTCACTGTACTGTACTTTACTTCGACAAAAGTTAATCCAGGTGAAAAGAAAAGGAGGTAGAATGTAACAGAGGAATCCGCTTCGCGTTGATTTGCAACAGGACACTAAGATTTCCCCGACTTCAGGAGGAATCTCAGTTCTCAGCCATAATTCTATGCAATTATATCAGTTACTAAAAAAATTCCTCTTTTCGTACTATTCTATACTATTCCGTACCAACCCTAGGTCCAATATCGTACAGTGTAACATCAATCTTTGGGTAAATTATGTCGTTCCATGGATATAGTGATAATGCTAATGATAATTATTGTTTTTAAATGTTTTTCAAAAGATCTTTAGAAAGGATATATGTTTGTTGTAGCCCTCGTCTAGTTTGCTACACTCGATCTGAGATAATGAGATAATAACAGTGAAGGGAATACTCCAGGTTAACAGACACAGTGTAACGAACCGTGATCCGTACAGATCTCTACTCGTGGTTTAGCGTATGTGTAGAGTGAAGTGAACAGTTTTACTAATGGTGAATGGCGTTTTATTTATTTTTTAAGTCCAATTTTTACTTGTTCAAGATCACTGCGTTGGACTCATCAGGGTTGCCAGATCACACTGATAAATCCCCCCCAGACAGTGCTGAGAATCCACCCATTTTAATAATAATTTTAAAAAGCCATATAGTATTAGCACTAGAATTCATAGTTAACACAGATTTTTCTACTGAGCCAAACATGACGAAAAGTTGCCGCAGAAATGGCTCAATCTGGTAACAAGAGTTGAACAATGTAAGCCCTGATTGGCTGGTTTTGTGGCATGGTTGTCACGCTCTACCTATTCTAGGCCGTTGTTTATTTATTTATATCTTTTATGACTTTTTTTGACCTTTACTAAGGCTTCACAGGAAGTTCCTCAGTGCCTCGTCACTTCACGCCGTGCCTCACACTGCACTTTAATGTAACCACTGAGTAATGAGTACTGAGTATTGCCATGGCTCATTTTTAATGTTCGCCCCTGAAACGGAGCCGTGATTTTCACGTGACGTTTAAACAGAGATTATGTATAACGGGGCGAGTGATAAATCCCAACGATTAGCCAGAACGCCTTCACAGCCCTAGCGTGTGGTCTGACGTTTCTGCCTGCAGTTCGTTTAAGCTGTTAAAGGAAGAAAAAGAAAAAAACGGAATGGAAGAACAACTTCCTGTCATAAATGGCCCCTCGTTAAAAGTCTAAACGAGAGAAAGTCGTTAAATCGTGTGTTGTGAATGTAGTGAGGAGCAGAAACGGCTGAGAGACCGCGCCGCGGGATGAAGAGGAGCTGAAGCTGTTAAACAGGTGATTAAACACCTACTCTGTCTCCAGACTGACGCTGGCCAAAAGCTCGTTCTGCTGTTTGATCCGTCC
The DNA here is from genome assembly GCA_030068045.1 of Platyallabes tihoni. Lineage (NCBI taxonomy): Eukaryota > Metazoa > Chordata > Actinopteri > Siluriformes > Clariidae > Platyallabes > Platyallabes tihoni. Next base: position 20,285,466 of record JAQQZS010000019.1, on the reverse strand, counting down.
AGCCAGACTCTCGTTAGCAGCCCTGAGAAAGACAAAAATAAAATTATTACTTTCCGTGACAGAGCCACGATCACAAGAACAATACACGTCTCAAAGTGCACATCTAATATAGAGCGGCATAGAGGTGTTTTCACTCGGCGCTGACTGTATCATTAAACTCCAGCGCGATTGAGTTCCTGAAGACGTGCGAGTGAACAGTGTTCAGGTCAGAAGGAGAACGCAAGGACGCTAATCCAGCCGCGATGAGGCTCGGCTAAACAGCACGGAACAACAGCCGCCACCGCCTCCGTGGCTTCCATCCCAACTGATTGTGTCCTGATTGAGTTCAAATTACAAATCAAATACTGCAGCTGTAATCAGAGAGAGAGAGAGAGAGAGAGAGAGAGAGAGAGACAGAAACCTCGAATAATGAGAAGGAAGCAAAGAGAACTTGAAGAACGAGAGGCAGAGAGAAGTTAATGAATGAATGAGAGAGTGAGAGATGGTAAAGGAAGAAGGAGAACAACCGAGATGAAGATGGGGAACTTGAAGAAGAAGAAGAGAGAGAGAGGGAGGGTGACAAAGAGAACCTAAAGAATGGGAGGAAATGTAAAGAATCCGGGAAGAACCGAGAAGTTAATGAATGAGAGAGAGAGCGAACTGAACAAGAGAAGAAGTAAAAATTACTAAGAATGAAAGAGAAAAACAAGTGTGTGTGGTAAATGAAGAGAGGAAGAGAAGAAGGAACGGAATTTAATGAACAAGAGAGACAGAGAGAAGGAGAATTCGAACAATAAGAGAGAGGGAGAGAAAACTTGAGAGGGAAACTTGAGGGAGAATTTATAGAATGAGAGACAAACAGAATTAATAAGGTATAAGAGAGAGAGAGAGGTGTTGGAGAAGGTCAGAGAGACAAAGGGAAGTTAATGAATGAGAGAGACAGTGAAGGCACAGAGAAACTAAAGATTGAGAGACTGAGACAGAGACAGAGAGAGAGAGAGAGAGAGAGAGAGAGAGATATCTGACCTGTAGCTGGGAATAAAACCCTGTGTGTGCAGTGCAGTTACAGTAAAATAATCATTACTCTTAAGCACCCTCAGGTTTAGAGTACTTGGATTACTTTTTTGATGTAACGAGTAATCTAACGTGTTATGTCCCCCATTTAAGTTCTCAGTTATTTAGTTATTTTTTCAAAAATGTAATCCGTTATTCAGACAATTTATGTAATTCGTGAGCCAGACAGCAGCCATTCCCAATCCGTTATTGTATTTATTTGTGTGTGTGTGTGTGTGTGTGTGTGTGTGTGTGTGTGTGTGTGTGTGTGAAAGTTGTACAAGCGACAGTCGGTGTGTTTACCTGTGCTCGGTGATCCAGAGGTTGATGTTGGTCACCAGCTGTTCTCTCTCCTGATGGAGGTGAGAGTTTTCTGTCTGGGTTTCCTCCAGATTTTGTTTTAGCAGTTGCAACTGTGTGTGTGAGAGGAATAACACACACACACACACACACACACACACACACAAACAAACACACACACACACACACACACACACACAGCCTATATTCAATTATGATTTCATTATTTTGTTGTTTTTACAAAGTGCAATTAAAGAATAATTATGCAATTTATTCATAAGGTTTGCTTCTTTTAAGATGAATTGTGTAATTAAAGAATAATTACATAATTCATTTATAAATTTTGCCTCTTTTAAGTAAAGACTATTTAAAGAAAGGATTGTTGTTGTTTTTTTGCACAACTTACTGAACGCTTCTTTCTCTTTCATGACATGACGCTCAAACCAACACGACTCGTTCAGAGGATCAGAAATAAACAAAAGAAAGCTTCTTATTTTTAAATTAATTATCCTGGATATACAGAGGAGACAGAGGAGAAAAATGTATACACCCTTCAATATGAAACATATCTCATATGGATGACATTACTTTTTGGGTTTTGCAGCACCTTTTACTTCGTTCTGTCTAACTTAGACACTTTATAGCATCATCTATGGTAGCAAAAGTGCAATACACTAGTTAGCAGAAACAAAAACTCAGTTTCCTGTTCAAAGACAATGTTTAGATTTTATACTTATTAGGTCACAATACTCCCAAATATATAAGAAAAATTATATAACTATGCAAAATCAAAGCTTGGGTCTTTTCAGCCTCCTATACAGTTAACTACACAAAAAGAAGTCTTCAGTTCTTACACAGTCCAATAAAAATATTTTTTGTAAAATTATGCGATTTTGTAAATTAAATGTGAAAGTAAAAGCAAAAGTAATTGGATAAACAAAATATAAAATTCTTTCTTAAAGAATGTGTTCTTAAAGCATCTTACAAACTGCGTATCTCTGATCTTTCTCTTAAGCTACGTTTACACTGTCAGGTAAATGTGACCCAATTCTGATTTTTTTGCTCATATGTGACACATATCGGATATGTTCTATGTCCGTGTAAACAGGGGAAAAAGGCATGCATTCCGATATTTCGAGATCGGTTTCAGGCCTCCTTCATATGTGGAAATAAATCAGATATAAATCAGATATATGCTAATGTGATTACACATTAATCATTAAGAAATCAGTATTTGGTGAATGAAGCATATGCGCAGGCTGCAATTATGGCGGTTTTTTTTTTTCTCCTCCTCCATTTTAAAATCATGGTGACGTTTCGCAAACTTTGCCTATACCGCAGAGCTAGCGTTAAGCATATTTCACCTTCGTCAATCTTGTCTAGTGTGTAGTGCAAGAACCTCCCTTTAACTATGCGCGATGTTTCAGATGGTATGGCGAGTGTAAACACGTGTATCGGATATGAGTCACAGTTGAAAGAACGTGTAAACAGCCGGTCAAAAAAAATCAGATATAGGCAACAAATCAGAATTGGGCATCGAGACCTGCAATGTAAACGAGGCTTTAGACTCTGAAATACTCCACCACCAGCTCATGTTGTTGCTATCTATTGGATCTTTTCCACCTGCATCGGAAAAAGTAATCTTATTTGTCGACAAGCTGATGGCACCAAGACGAATATCATTAATAAAAAGGAACCATGAGCCGTAATTAGATTAATATGCTTTAATTGTAATTTCTGTTGAATTATTGTGGTATAAGATGAATAAAATGCTACAAAGTTCAAATAATCATCCGTGTGCTAACAGTGACATCACTTTATCAGACTGTGCTGGCGTTTATTGTTGGATGTTTTATTTAGACACTGCAGAGAATGACGCAGTCAGGGAATCTTAGCGTGCTGCTTTGGTGGAAGAAACGTTCCTGGTTATCACATCATCCTGTTATTATCTTATATCATGATTATTTACATATTTAGTGACTTTACAAACTGATCTCATCCACAGTCCCGTCCCTAAACAACTGTTTACACAAAAATGTGACTATGAAAGTGTTTTATTTCAGATATATATATATATATATACATACTATGAAAATTCAAAAAATTTCAGAAACCCTTGCAGATGATTGAAACAAAAAGTGGTGCAATGTGTGTGTTTTATTTTTTATTTAATTATAAAAGTAAACCAAATTCCTCTCTCTCACTCTCTCTCTCTCTCTCTCTCTCTCTCACACACACAAACACCACCCACCTGTGTGAGGAATCCGCTCTTGTCTTTCTCTCCCTCCCTACGATCGCTCCTTCCCTCTACACGTGATTAATTGGTTCAGTATGCTGAGAGAGACGCCTGCAGCTTTCCCACGTCTCATGTTTACTCCTTCACCAGGGTTTGCGCTGCTCTCAGGGGAGACACACCTCTAATCAGGTGACTTCAATTACACGCTCCTTCAGATCCCTTTATTTTTCTGGAATCCAAGTTTTTACTCACATAACATTAAATGGAGGGTTTTCTTTTTCTTTCCCTCTCTCACTCAAAAAAAAAAAAAAAAAAAAAGAAAAAGACAGGGAGCGAGCCGCTAAACCAAAAGCAGGCCTCTCAAATCGCTCGCACTAATGTGTTACAAATGCGTCTGCAGGCCGCAGAGCTCTGGATGGTGTTTATGAGCGGCAGAGAAGCCGAAATAAATACAGGCATAAAAACTTGAGCGCTGGAGAGAACGAGCAGAGCGTGAGACGGATGGATGCAAACACATCGGTGAGGGGGTAAATAGTTACGCAACAGAGAGAGGAAGAACAACACATTACTAGCTGATTGAGAGAGAATAGAGAGAAGGAGTGAGGGAGAATTAGAGTGATAAAAACAAGGAAAGAAAATGAAAAAGAAAGAAAGAAAGGAAAGAAAGAGAAGGGGAAAGAAGAAAAAGGGAAAAAAAGAAAGAAAAAAGTAAGAAAGAAAAAAAGAAAGAAAGAAAGAAAGAGAAGAAAATGGAAGAAAGGAAAAGAAAGTAAGAAAAAAGAATAGAGGGAAACTAATGGCGCTGACTAAGGAATGGAATCAAGGAAGATGAGGAAGAAGAAAAAAGTGGAGAAAAAGAAAACATGAGAGATCAATGATGGACTAGAACGAGAAAGAGTGTGAAAATTGGAGAAAGCAGGAGAAATGAAGAATATAGACACAGAAAAGAGAGAGAGAGAGAGAGAGAGATGGTGAAAAGAGAAACTAAAAACAACATAAGAAAGAGCGACTGAGAAAAAATAAAGCAGGACTGAAGCAGAGCGGCGCGAATAAAGTGACAGAGCCGGTGCAGAGATGCGACATTTAATAAAGAAATGAAAAATAAATGTTGATTAATTTATAAAGTTATCATTGTGAATAATCTTAGAGATCACACTCTAATCTTAGAGAACACACTTTTTTTTCTGATACTGAGCGTCAGACGAGATCGGAACTCATCCCAGACTGGATTTAAGAACAAGTGATCTTTATTAAGTTCACAGTTAAACTATTTCACACAAAACTCACTAACACTGTAGATATTATAAATATAAACAGTAAACAGAAGGATAAAGCGTAGAGGTGCAAAAGATTACAGGATTTTTTATTGTATCCCCTTTTGTTTGGATGACAGACTGGATAACTTTGACTATACTTTGACTGTAAGGTGTCCTTGAGAGCCATGAAAGGCGCCATTAAATAAAATGTATTATTATTATTATTATTATTATTTCTCTAATCAGAAAAATGAGAGAAACAAATAGAATTTTACTTTTAATTTTAAATTTATTACTTGGAGAGTGTAAAGAAAACTTACAAAATCTGCACAGAAACATTCAAGGTGTCCAATGTTTAAAAAAAATCCTAAAGTAAAATATTTAACACTTAATGGTAAATTAAAATGCTATATAAGACAATATGATTTTTTTTTATTTACATTTAATGGTATTTTATTCCTTGTTCCTTGGCTACTTTTTGTGTTTCACAGTAATAAAAAAAAAGTATGGGCAATTTTACTGAAAAAGTGTGTTTATGTACTGTAAAACTGATCTACAGTATGAGTTTTATAAGAGATATTATTTGGTCTGGTTTTTATCAGAGTGGGCGGGGCTTCAGCACTGCACTGGGGGATTTCGCTAATGTTGGTACTGATGGAACGCCCATTTATTATGATCGGTTGATTCCCTGTGCATTTCAAGCACAACGAGTTTAACTGTTAAAAATATCTAAATCACAGCAAGTTGTGCGTTTTTTCTCCTGCACACCTGTACAACTTCTGTGTATCAGAAACATGTATAAAGTCAGAGGATAAATATATATATTTATCTAATATATAGATAAATATATTAGTGTATATAAACCGATATAATGATATAGCGTCGATATCATGCTCACAACATGACTGTATATAATTTTTCCTGAAAAGAAATATTAAAATTATCATTAATCGATCATTGATTGGTTTAATCAATCTGATGATCAGTTATGGAGCGGTTCCAGACTCCCATCAGTATTATCCAGCGATCCTCATCTGCACAAATCGCTCACACACGGGAGAGTTCGAGTGAGTGAAATACTGAGGAATTTATTTGAGAACGCGCCCAAATATAACACCATGGTATATTAGTGTACTGTATACAGTAACATAATATAAAGTAAAAAATTAACCTGAACTTTACTTTTAAAAAAAGTTAAAAATAAATCCAGACAGATACGTGTTTCCGTTTACTTTACTGCTGTAAAGTAAAACAAACAAACAAATGAACCGGCACTTTACCTTTGAAAAGAATCGCGACAGAGCAGAGTTTCTGTGTAGAGCAGAGAGAGTGTGTGTGTCTGAAGCCGAGAGTGGGTGGAGGGGGATGTAAAGGCGAGAGAGTGTGTGTGTGAAGGGGCACAGTGTCAGATTACATGCGCGCATACACATAGCGACAAAGAGAGAGAAAATGGATCTTTAACCTCTCTAATGAGACTTTTTTTTGCTTTACATGCGCTCACACACGTGTTAGAATAAACAGTACACGTGCGCTGTACAGACACGCTTTCAAACACAAAATAAAATATGTTTTACACACACACATGGTCACAGTGTTATAGTAAACAGTACACGCGTGCACGGATGTTGATTATACCAGTAAGAGACGAGCACTAAGACCCAGCAGGGGAGACGATTACCCGTAGCGCAAGAGAGAGAAAAAACGTTGTGATCTCGGCGTCAAACCAAGAAGCGCATGCGTGATACATGATACTCGGTACTCGTAAACCAAGACAAGTCAAAATTTATTAAAAATCTTTGTTTGTCTTGCGGAACACTTGCAAACCGCGTTACTAGCAATCCAAGGTTCCACTGTAGTTTACACTGCATTTCAGTCTGATGCAGCAGTCTCGCAGCACTCTCTGGGCGATCTTAACGACATTAATTATCCGTCATAAAGAAATGTAAAAAAAAAAAAAGCTTCTCTATAAATCTCTTGGCCGTGATTGAGAGAATGTGAAACGGTAAGAAGTACAGAGACCTGCAAATGCTTCAAATTGCACAGGCGTGCTTTGTTTCTGTATGTGTGTGTGTGCATGTGTGTGTCAGAGTGAACAATGGAAGTTTTTACAAAACCTCAGCGGGAATAATTTCCCTGAGCCGGAGTGCCGCGGGTCTCGTTACCAGCCGAGACGCTCATTACTTAACATTTAGATTGTTTCTCTTAATACGAAGTAGACTGATTTTCGTGTGTGTGTGTGTGTGTGTGTGTGTGTCTTACAAAATTTATATCAGGGTCCGAGACATTTTGCAGGTATCATAAAAAAATATAAAAAAAAAGCAAGCAGTCTTTCATGTGTAAAATCTTTCTAAATTTAACTTGAGTCATTTTGCAAACGATTCGAATCATTTATGAGTCGACTCACACATACGATACATGCTGTAAGAGCCGTTACAGATCTTGTAATACGTTTATTATACATTAAAATTCCTCAGCAGTCTTTGTGAGTCTCCAAAGCGCTCTAACCGTGACAACTTGTGTCTTTTTAATAAATATTAACAACTTCTGCCATGATGAGTTTTATCGTTTGTTGGGGGCGTGGCCTGTCAAGAGAATTAAAAGAATGGTTTTGTCTGTACTTTGGGTCAGAACCCGATCTTTCAATGAAATCTTTACATTTCATACATTGGAGGACCAGCATCACGCAAAACTGTCTGAACAGAATTCAATGAATCTTCTGCAGTACTTAGATCTCTGCCTGAAGTTTAATCTGCACCATAATTAAAATCTAAATGTTGAGTAAAAGTGATTTTATGAACAGTTATGTGTGGGATTTAATAATCTACTTTAAAATAATCTACTAATGCGCTACTGTCTCAATGTAAACA
>JAQQZS010000019.1:20250223-20266352 GCA_030068045.1 Platyallabes tihoni | reverse complement strand
TGTGTGTGTGTGTGTGTGTGTGTGTTGCTCACTGAAGCCTGGTCCTGTATTGATCCTGTAGAGGATCAGTATCTTTTCCCCACTGTGGCCACTGAATGGGACAAAAGTTCAATACGGAAAAATCGGCGGCTCATCCGGAGCTCACAAAAGCAATTTGTAATATGGATTTACTCTTACCGCCTACAACGCCTGCTGCTGTTTTTAGTATTTAAAACCTTTGATTGGCCACACGGAGGTGCTTTATCTTTTTCTTTTTTTTTTTAAGGCCTCCCTAGCGCGATTCGTTCGAGACACAGACGGCAATTTTGCCTAAAATGCGTGCGGTTATGGACCATGTTCGGGAATAAACGAGGACTAAATGGACGGCTTGCATTCGATTGAGCCATCTATAGGAGATTCCTGAGCTGCTCTGACCTGCGCTGGAGTATTAAAGTGCTTCATCTGGCCTCGATCTGACGACTGCCCCGTGAAGTTAAACTCAAAGTCTTGGCTAAAGAGAAAGAATTTTCTTTATTTTTGTCTTCTTTTAACCCACAAATGAAAGGCTTCTGCAAACTGGAGTAAGTGTCGGTGTGAGGTGAAGGTGTGAGGGAGTTGATTAGCCTTCCGTCTCGCTCTTTATTTCTGAGGTGACGGAGCACGGGGTTGATCAGAGCGCCGGGTGGTCGATATGACACCTGTCGTAATTAGCCCGAGCTCGTCAGGGAGCAAACGACACATGAAAATGATCCTGATGTCGGGCATCAGTCGTGCTTAAGCTCCCTCCTGCTCCTCGGGCTTTACCTCTGTGAAGCGCATGCCGTATTTAACCCACCTTACAGACCCAAGACAGGCCTGAATTATTCGCCGAGAAGAAGATGAAGAGGAAGTTGAGAGGAATTTAAATGATTTCAAAGAACTTCGCTCAGACCTGGATTAATTAAGTCTCCAGGCTTTTGTGAAGTTCCTACCTGACGACGTGTTATCCAATCTGATTCCCACGTGCGTGACGTTCTGAAATATTACAAGTCGAAATCCTGGTGTGTTAGTACGAGGCCACACGACGCGCTGCGCTAACGGACGTGCCGACATCGATAAGGAGAAAGAAAAAAAAAAACCTTGCGGAGAGACAGAACCTGAACTTTATAACAGAAACCCAGAGTGAGTCACGAACACGATAAGAGATGTATGGTTCAGTGTGTACTCAAGTTTGGACTGAGCGTATATGAGCCAGAGCTTCTCAACTTTGGGTTTAAAAGAGATATTTACGATCTACGAGGGGCGTTCAGGACTTTTGATGCAGTAAAACAGAACACCATATCATCTCCTGCTACACTGATCCCAGCGTTTCACGAGTTCTTGGATCCCGTTAAGGTAGAAGGTTTTCTCAGTACGACGGAGCCATGATCGGATTGCCTGCTTCAAGCTTTGTAATTAATCAAATCTTGAACAGAACTTAATAGAAATCCTGACTGGTTCAACAGGCTCTATGTGATCATTTTTAATGTTAAGGTTTGTTAATAATATCTACAGATTTTAACACATTTTATTTAATAAGGTGCAGATGCTTGAATGTCTGTACAGTATACGTTTGGATTGAGACAGTATTATATAATATACAGTATGAAAATATTAACCGTCTGTTTTAATTTTAACCTGAGCTCTGAGCGCTGAACCCGCTTATCGACGAACGAGCAAAATCCTCGCCTGTCTGTTTTCTATCAGCTTTAAAGCTACAGAGGATCGACGTTTGTGAATTCACAGGTCAAAGGTCAGGCTCGTTAACTTGGGGCGGGAAAAAAAGGCAAGAATAAACCTAAACGTGTACTTCACGCCTGTCTAGTGTCCTTTTCCCCTTTGTGTGAGTAACTGAAAATGTGCTGTAAAGTTTCTAAACCAGAAATATTGGCACCTGCGCAACATTCATTAGGTGTTCTGTCTTTCCTCGAGTCTCTCTGTGATTCATGCTAGAAGAGGGCAGCGTGGAGTACATGAATAAATAAATAAATAAATATATAAATAAACAAGTGTGTGTGTGTGTGTGTGTGTGTATGTGTTCTGAGAATGCTGGGCTTCAGACATGCCTGACCTTTGTGAAAAGTGTGAGAGATGATTTTTCTGGCCTTTATGGCCGTTCATAGTGTGACACGTGTTGTGAGAGGCTAGAGGCTATACGGAAGCAAGTGTGTGTGTGTGTGTGAGAGATGCTCACCTGCTCTCTGGCCTCGTCTCTTTCTCCCGCCGCCTCCCAGGCGAGTCTCCGCTGCACCGCTGCTTCTTCTTGAGCGCTCCTCAGAGATCTCAGGAAGGCGTCGGCCTCGGCTCTGAGCTTCTCTACAGTCGACCTGCGACACGCAGGGATCCTTACAAAGTGTGCACTTTTAAAGACTTCTAAACATCCGTATCCTGCTGAACAGGAAATCTGGACTCTGTCTGATGAACACTGATGTACTGTTAAGTACAAAAGTTTGCGCACTCCAATGGTTTTTAAGTGGAAATCAGACTTAAACTTCTATAAATAACAGTTTGTTTTAAAAGTAGATTAATTATGATGCTTGTACTGATAATTTGATGTAGTTCTAAGGATCAAATTTATCCACAATGTACTATTGAATATTATAAAATAATCATAAATAATATTTATTTTTAATCAGAAAGGGAGATATAAACAGTTTTTTTTTACTTTAGTAAGATACACTGTTTGACCGTATACTGCTTATTTTATTCAGTTTTCTAAAACAGAATGCACTAAATAGTGTATTGATAAAAAAAAAAAAGAATAATAATAATGAATCTTTTAAATTTAAAGTATCAAAAGGGGATGCAAACTTTTGCAATGTAGGAAAGAAAAATTTCCCATTTTAATATTTTAATTTAATTAATACAAGTTTCTCAGTTTTGCTGAAGGCTATTACCAAATGTTATTACCAAGTTATTACCAAAAATTAACTTTTTCATAAAATTGACAACTTATATTTACAAAAAAAAAAAAAAGAAAAGAAAAGCCGAATAAAATTAACGTATTAAACATACGGACCCTTGACCGGCTCAAAAAACAGAATATTAGTTCATATTTTTAATTAAATTATTAAATGATTTATTATTTGATTATTTAGGATTATATAAGAAAATAATGATCCTGAGCAAATCCTTGATGTTCAGCTGTAGTCAAACATCACAATTATTATGAATATATACTGGATATACAGTGAATCTTAAACAATAAGAATATCATGATATATATATTTTTAATCCTAATTTAATTAAATTCAAAAAGTGAATCATATATTCTAGATTCATTATATGTAAAGTAAAATATTTCCTGAACGATTTATTGATCGCGAACTGAAGGCTGCTATCAAAGCAACCTGGTCTTCAGTAACGCCGCAGCAGTGTCACCTGCTGATCGCCGCATTGATGCAGTAATTTATGCTAAAGGAGCCCTAACCAAGAACTGCTAATCTGTTATTTGGTTTTATTTTAAATTATTATTTTGGTTTTTGATTGATCTTAGGAAATATTTAGAGATAGTGGATTTTTAAAAAAATTTTTATGAGCAGTAAGATGCAATCATCAAAATAAACAAGCTTTAAAACATTCACTTGACGTGTAATGAATATATACTGTAGTAGACTATACATGAGTTTCATCTTTTGAATTAAATAAAAAAAAATACAAAATTTAAAGAAACTTTTCCCGCTTACAATATTCCACATTATGTATAATTTGCTTTATGGTAATGTAGTAAAATCACTATTCATACCTGGCTGACTAATTCAAGTACAGGAAATGAATATAAATAAGCACAAAAGAACAGAATTAAACCTGTTCACCCCCGTCCTTTTTTCCCCCGCTTTTAAATCAGAGGTCATTTAAAGCTCCAGGTGCGAGGGACAATGGGCCCTGCGGTGGCAGGAAGCCTCGTTCCCAAGCCGGGAAGTGCGGCAGTAAAGAGGCAATCGATGAAGTGTCTATTTCTGCTCCGCCACAATGGGAACCGACTGCCGTGGCGAAAGGATCAATACAACAAATTATTACAATTTCCACAACCTCCACTGGACGTTCCGTGGGGTGCGAACACGCGCTCCTCTGCCTCTCGCCTGCATTAGTGCAGTCAAATACCACGCGTCTGAGCAAAGGGGGGGAAAAAAGGAGTTAAATACACAGGGCGTAAATGCCTATTCAACCACAATCAAGGCCACGGGGGAAAGGTTAAATCATAGAGTATGAATAATTACAGGAGCAGAAATGGAGCTAATTTTGGGTTTCAGAGCTAACTTTGGTCGCCTTTTGTCAAAGGCATGGAGAGGAGGGTTAGGAATATTAAACGATATTTCAGGATCGGGGTGGACCAATCAGAGGCAGGTTTCATCTCCACTTGTTTATTCATAGTAGACTAGGACGCTTAATGTTTTTATTACCTTTATTTGGGACGCAGCTACTTTTTCATAGTGATGGGTCGCACCATGATGCTCTAACATTAAATTATAGCAGCTATAAACGCTCGTTCCCTCAACAGCTTCACACTGGAGACTCCTTCCATAATTAACACCTTCTAACAAAACAAAAAATGACACTTTTCATCGATTACATGTCTAAATCTGTCATTCATGTTACAGCCTTCTGACCAATCAGAAGATTTGAGAATTCATCAGTGCTCTGCTAGCAGAAATGGGGAACACAGATGTGTAAATATTATACACAGAGGACAAGAGGACAAATACAGGCGCTAAACAAACTATAAAAAATATCTCTTTCATGCGACGTTGGAAGAGAACGTGATGTCTCATAGTGACACCTTACACAAACATCGTGCAACATTAGAAGCGTTTGTTAGAAGATGACCAAATAATGACCAAAACCTTATTAATGAGCTATTACTAACGAGCTAACTAGCAAAGTTTAAGTTATATTCTGTTCCTAACACAGCACACATCTTGTTACTTGTATGCTTACTTTTGCTAATTAGTTTATAATTCGTCTGTGACAGACGTGTTTGATTCATCCTGGGGCAGAAACGTGACTCTCGGGTTGATGTGTACTGTAGGACCGCGAGGAATTTAATCGGGTTTAAATTTTAGATAAATTGTGTTACTACAAACTGACTGAGCGATACGTGCGCGGCTTGACAAGTCGGCTAAAAACACAACGCCGTAACTGAAGGAAGGCAGTTTACGGTTTATCAGATGACACAAAGTAGAACAGGAGGGTTAAATAACAGGGGTTTCCCACACACACACACACACACACACACACACACACACAGCTGAAAGTCATCTAGACTAATAATCTGTATTTTTTTCATGGTGGGAGAACCCGGAACCCCGTCGAGCCACCTGTGGGTGCGCCATGTTAACAACTTCCAAAAAAACAGAAAGAACATGAATGAATTTTCAAATAAAACTGATGAAGTCAGGGAGCAAAGCGAAGATCAAACCAAATACTCCAAAGGGCAAAGCGCTAGTTACACGAGCGCATGCTGGTTCGGAGCTGACGCACACGATACACAGATTACACTCAGATGCTGTTTAAAGACACAAGGAAACACACTGCGAGACCTGACGCTCTTCCGGCCAACAATCTACAGATCGGCGGTGACCGCACCGGATTTCCACCAGTTACAGGGCGGTCCTGGTGTCATGGCATTCACTCTGAGGGGAAGGTGGAAAAAAACCTGTTATAAAACGAAACTGTGTATTATTTGTTATTACATGATTATTGTAATATATTATTTTATTGCATTTTACTGTAGCTGGGAGAGACAAGGGGCATCGGTGTATCTTACTGTAGCCGATCAGGTCAGCGGCTTTGCAGCAGTGCGGGGTCTTAAATGGTAAAAATGACATTTTCGAATCGTGGCTGTTTAGCGTGTCGCTGTATTTTACTGTGGCCGGGCAAGTCGGTAGTTTTGCAGGTAACTGTGACTTGGAGAGTCAATGGTTTTGCAGGACGATGTGTCTTACTGTGACCGGGGAAGTTGGCAGTTTTATGGTGTCGCTGTATCTTACTGTAGCTGGGCGGGTCAGAGGTTTTTTTTACGGGTCACTATCTTACTGTGGTTGGGCGAGTCAGGTGGTTTTGTGGTGTCTCTGTGTCTTACTGTAGCTGGAGGTCGTCTTCTTTATCTTCAGGACTGTTGCTCAGCTGCGTCTTCTTAATGAACGCTGGTAAGAACACAGCGCTGTCGTCCTGCTCGTGTACAGTATCAGCTGGAGGGAAGGAAAAAAAGCAATGGAGAGATGAAACGTGAAGCCACGTGCAATCCTTTATTAGTATTAAAAATACGCTATACACATCATAATAATAACAATAATTATTATTATTATTATTATAAATATTAAGGTTATTAGACGATCTGGAAATGGTCAGGAATTTAGATGCGTGTTTGATGCGTGTTCAGTTCTGCATCCATAACAAATATTACACATGAGTTGAGATTCATGCAGAAATGGTAATCTTTTATTTCAGTGTTTGCGGCCGTGCTGTGAAACCCACAGCGAGCCAGCAGCGATATATATTTCAGGACAAAGACTAGAAATGATATCCTTGCGCCTCAATGAAAACATTTTCCTTCACCAGAATGCTGTTTTGCAAAAATCCTATATTATTAAGATTTATATTTGTCCACGCTCGTACATTTTCAAAGCCTGGTTCTTTTGTTGTGCCCCTGCCACAAAGCGGGAATCACTTCCAGCCTCGGACAATAGATGGCAGTCTTTACTTTGAACCTGAACTCAAACCTCAAACGCTGAAGAATACGACTGAGCTTCTCTCTCTCTCTCTCTCTCTCTCTCTTTTGTACATCTATCATGGCAGAAGAAGAAGAAGAAGAAGAAGAAGCACCGTTCTGGCTTTCCTATAGTGAATGTACTGAGTGTGTGTTTAAAACACCTACTTTCAGCCAACAAACCAGAGCAGCGTTGTACCTTTACGTTTGATATAAAGTGAGGGATAATTTTTTTAAATAGATCTAATAAAACACAGACTCCAGTCAGAACCGAGTCTCAGACTAGGGATTATTGAATGCAGAGATGATTGTGTTATTTTTGTAAGTAGAGCTCCCTTTAGTTTGAGCTGCTGAGTGTAATGGATCCAGCGCAGCACAGCTTTAAGGGCTTTCAGTCTCTTCTAAATAGCGTGTTATATATGGCTGGTAGGGAGAACTGCTGCTTAAAAGTGAATGCTAAAAAATCCGAACGGTCGAACATGATTTATTTATGGCGTTGCAGGGCCCAAACTGTTTAAATTGGAGCCGCAGGAAATTGAAGAGGCAACCCGAAATCGCTAAATATTTAACAACGTACAACATACAAAGCCTGAGAACGCCGAGCCCACCTCGGCTAGATTACAGAACCTCAAGGTAATAAAAAGAAAAGAAAAGAAAAATTGTTGTTATACAGTATAGCTAAATAAATCAATAACGTGAAGTAGAGAGGTGCTTAAAATTCAGCTTCGGTTAAGAAAATAAATAAATTAAAATAAAGATCACATTCAAGGTATGAATCCGATATAACCCCGTTAACACCGGGGCATCCTATCCTGGGAGCGAGTCGAGAGATGCTGGAGAGCAATTAATCGTTGTAAAGACAACAAATGGTCAGTTTATTTATTTATTATTTGTTTTTTGTTTTTTTTTTTGCGTTATGCAGGTAAAAGTTTAGAGCTTAGCGTGATGGAATAATGCATGGCTGGAATTTAAAAGCTGATCAAGGAGGCGTGAAGGGATGAGAGAAATGTGGATGTTTTTTTTTTTTTTCTTCATACAGAGGAGAAAAGTGGAAAGCATGTGGAAGGTTTGGAGTACAGGATAGTGGTCACGTCCTGTAGGTGTCATCGTGGAGAAAAGCAGGATTTTAAAACAAAACAAGAAATATATATATAAGAACTAAAAAAAAAAAAAAAAAATCATCCGCATCAGCTCGGGTTTACTGTACCATGCCTTCGCCTGGGTTCTGAGCTCGACTTGATTCGAAGCCAGAGGCGCTCGCACACAGCTGCTGCCTTATTTACAATCCCTTTGGCAGACTTACAACTGCCCCGGGCTATAACACAGTGTACCCAATGTTCAAACTGGCAGGTAATCTTATGTCAAACATACTCCTTTGATATAAAGTGATCAATAGATTCTTGTAAAGAAGTAATTTCTCTGATGTTCCAACCCGAGATTTTCTTTCATTACGATACTTCTTCATAATAATAGGATTCATATCTTTTTCATTCGGCATCTCCCAAAAAAAAAAAAAAAAAAAAAAAAAAGAAGTAAAAATAAAATACAAAAAAAAAAAAAAAAATACAGGAGGTGCGTCGTAGGATAGATAGCAATAAAACGAGCCCAGAAATTGTGTGTTTAGATGTTTCCTGAGTACAACAATTTTTCGATCGATACTCCGTGTAACACAATTATCCGCAGTAATCTAGTTGTATTGGAAAAGAGTTTCCTCGGGTCCACTCCCGGGTTTTCAGGCGGAGAGAGAGAGAGAGAGAGAGAGATCTCACTGATAATTCCATCATCTTTAAAATGTATACCTCTCAGTGAAAGGGATAGGATGTCGCTGCTCGCTTGAAGGAGGGGGCGGCATTTCGGAGCAAAAACGGGAATGAAAATTTATGGCCTTGCTGTATCGCTCCGTATGAGCACGAGGAGAGGTTTGCTAATCAGGAAAATGATGTTGTTGTTTTCTTTTTTTTTTAAGAATTGTATGATCGTTCAAATCTAATCTAAAAAAGAAAAAAAAACTGCACATACAGTATACAGTATGACAGCAGTGTGTGTGTGTGTGTGTGTGTGTGTGGGGCCTGTCCTGTATCTTGAGCATTCAGCACACCTCTCTCGCCATCCGTCTGCCATTTTTCACTTTTCTCTGCATTAGCGCCATTTGCATGTAAAAAAAAAAAAAAAAGACACTACACTAGCACGCTAAGCATTCTGTAATTATTTTGCGATGTATCATTTTCCTGAAGGTTCTATCCATAGCAACCTCTACAACCCCGGCCTCGTAAATCATGTCACCGCCGGCCAATCGGCGCTCGGCTCTCTTCTGCAGGGACGGACATCGAGCTCTGCTGCATTAAGTTATATTCTGGTGCATAATGCATTATTCCTCCTCGTCTCCTCTTTCTTTTTTTTTTTTTTAAATCACAGAGCTGTGTGTAATGGCACAAAACAAACACCTCGAGCAGCCACGGCGCAGGTCACCGAGGCCAAATCGGATGCAGGAGAGAAATGATAAAAACGATGGAGTGGTGTACATCACGATACGTAGGTCGGGAATTTGGTAAAAAAATAAAATAAAAAAAAAATCAAGATATAGAATGAAGATAAATAACGACGGCTCAAAAAACCGAAGCGACGAAGAAAGCTCCGTCCTTCATCGATTAGCCGTAGGACGGCCAGCGGTGACGTCGGAGAGAGGATGTGTATGAGGGGGAGACACAAAGCGTGGCGAGGACCTCTGTTCTCTTAAGCACTCCATTCATCCATGCCAAGGGCTCGGCTGAGTGGCTGAAGCGCGAGACGGTCTCTTAACCTCCCGTTGTTGAAGTCTGCCATGGTTCCTCGACAGGTCGCCCTCGTTTTTTAAGTCCTTCTGTCTTCGTACGGTTCAATCAGCCACTTGAACTCTCGCGGAACATCTTTCTTTTCTTTCTTTTTTTTTTTTTTAAAAAGGGTTCAAATGAAATCCATCACTTATGCATGGTCAACACCGATTCCAATCAAACCCTGCACCGCACCGATACCTTTTTACATTTTAAGCACCCTCGGAAATCAATATGTGGTATGAAGGAGTAGACCTTAATGTTAGAGAAGGAAAGCATGAAGAGATTGTGCATGAGTGAAACTGTTGCCTTGACGCCCAGGAATGAAGACGCTGAGCTGTTCTTTGAAAAAGCTGGGAGATGATACCTTGCTTTGGCAACCTCAGGGTCTCGTCCCAGGAAAGACTTTTTTTTGGGGGGGGAGAGAAAAAAAATTCAAGAAAAATGATTTTGTTGCGCAGCTTTTAAAAATCGAACCATTAAAAAAAAACTCCCAAAGCTAGCACCCAAGCAGCTGGCGTGTTTAGCCGAGCGTGGGAGCTGCAAGGTAATGAGGAGGCGAGGGTGCCAGGTGAGGCCGCGGCAGCTCGGCATGCTTCAGAATCAGATCATAACCGGCACTGCGAGGACAAAGGCAGGGGAGGGGGACAGATAACTCCTGATAATTAAAGCGCTCAGGCTGGAGGGCTGTGTGTACGTACGTGTGTGTGTGTGTGTGTGTGTGTGTGTGTGTGTGTGTGTGTGTGTGCATGTCGCAGGGTGATCTCTGCCTGTCGCCTGCTAAGGATGCCGACGTTAATTCTTAATGAGACATTCCAGGCTGCGTAACAACACTGTGCGCATCAACAACAAAGGCCTCCCAGACTGCAAATGAGGAGTTCTCTACAGACAGCCAAGCCAGGCAGCATGGCACCGCATCATTACCCCTCACACACACACACACACACACACACACACTCACACAAGCATCATTAAGGTGAACTACACAGTTCCTGTGCGTGTGTATTGAACATGTACAGCCAAGTGGGGGCATGTCAGCTTCAGCTAAACCAAACACACAAAGCCAGACACACACACACACACACACACACACATACACACACATACACATATAGCCAGGTGAAACGTGCGCATCCTAAACCTGACATGCGCTTAAGTAACCTCTGCTCTCAGTACAACCAGGATGAGAGTAAATATATCCCAATCTTATCTTACTTACTCAGGCGGTACTTTCCGAACTGACACGTCGACCGCGAGCGACTGCAATCCTGCGAGCGATGGTGCAATCAACACATGCAAAATATTTATAGGACTTTCTGCTTCCGTTAGTGGAGTCTCACAATTTTGACATTACATCCACCGGTACAAATCCTGTTATTTTGTCCGCATTTCCATTCAGGTGAGTCTGTGCAGGGACTGGGACTGGTCTCTTTACCGCCAGGGACACGGGTTTGGGTGAAGAGATGAAGCGGAACGGTGATCAGTCAAAAGGTCAATTAGTGATTAATTGAATTAATCAGGCAGGTGTGTTTGATCATTCACATCAACGTGACTCGGTAACACTTTTAATATTTAATTTTGCCATTATCGTTAATTATGATAGGGGGCTACACTGTGGCTTATTGATTAGCGCCGTCGTCTCACAGTGTCGCCTCACACCTACAGTGTTCAAATCTCACCTCCGGTCTGTGTGTGTGTGTGTGTGTGTATACAATATAATATTTAAATACTTTTTGTAAAATATTAAATATTTAATAATAAGTGTGACAAATATGCAAAAAAAAAAAATCTTAAATAGACAGATTTGATTGGAAAAATTGCTAGCTAGCTATTTAATATTCCATCTGATTCAGCCTTGGGCGTTGCCTGCTGTGTCAAGTATTAAGTGGTAATGGTCTACAGTCCAGTTTAGCACCCCTAGTGGACGTTAGACTTATTTATAAAAATAAACCTACAGTATGCATCATTTCTTTTGGCCATAAAAGTGCTGATCTGTGTGGAAAAACTTGGAGAAGTTTTCCGAGAGAATCGCTGCTTCTTCTTTGGAGTTTATGCACAGTTGGTGCGATATCGCCACCTACTGGACTGGAGTGTGCAGCAGAAGATTGGCGGGAAGAACAGATTATCGTTTAGTACGGGATGTGATATTTACACAATCAACTACACAAGTAGTTAGAGCATTTTTAGCCCATGCATTATTATGTTTTAATTAATATATGTGTAAGGGTCAGGATTGTGCATAATAGAGCAAAATATCCTTTTTTTTCAGCACAAGCTAGGCAATTCACTTTATCCAACTATATACAGTAAATATGGCTGGGTTAAAAATATGAGTCGTATAGACAAGGAAATAAAACAGACGCATATGATCATGTTTTTAATGATTGTTTTCGCTAGTTTTCACTTGTTTCGATGAACAAATGTATAATTAATAATTAACACGGTCATTTGGTGTGTTCGACATTTTTGCACCATTCCCATATTCCGGTGAAATTGATGTGTTTTAAAAGTAATGATAACTTTGGTTCTACTTGACATATCTAAAAACGCAAATGCACAGATTGATATCTGAAGCCTTGATATCTGTCGACATAATTCATCAAAATCTGAAAGAAATATAGAGGCTTAAGAAGGAATAAAATCACAATGCCCAAAAACTCAAACAGTCTGCCTAGGCTATTCGCAGCTCTAGCGTTCCATGCGGATCGGCTGCCATTTTGAAACACCTATGATATTTTACTTCCTCTAGGTGGCGCTAAACTGGAAAGTTTTTCCTTGTTGCTTATCTCTCTAAATGACCACGCCGACGGCCATGCTGGATTTAGTTTTCCGCTAGGGGGCGCTAACTGGAAAGATGTAACCGTGCTAGCGACGTGCGTATTTAAAGTCTGTCTCATCTTTTTAGCGCTATAAAGTCAGATCTGTTCTACATCCAGGTCACTTGTGTGGCTGATCTATTATGCAGACTGCAACAGTATCTTGGTACAACGCTGCTGATCCGACAGCGGCGCAAGGGTGGACAGGATGGCAGTCAGTGTGTCAGACAGTGTGTGTTAGTTTTTAGGAGTGTGTGTGTGTGTTTTGTATGCAGAGTGGTGTCAGGCCATGGCACCAGAGTGACTTTATTAGCAAGCTGCTAATGGGGCATGCCAATCACACTGTTGTAATCACACACTCAGAGTGCCAGGACAACTCGCTCAACACACACACACACACACACACACTCAGAACCCCAGGACTGGGTGTTTGTAATGGTAACTAGTTGATTCTGATTGATCAGAATGTACCTGCATCTGTGAAGAAAGAGAGGATCTGCTGAAGTTGATGTCCCAGCTCCTTGAGCTCGTTCCTCATCACCTGGTTCTTATTTTCCTTCAGGTTCTTCTCCTCAGTCACTTTCCGGATCTCCTCATGAAGCTCCTGGAGTTCTTGCGCTCTTGTTTGGAGAGTCAGGAGTGTGTTCTGCAGCTCAGATTCCACCAGAGCCACCTTGTTCTCGACCTGAGGGGTACCGCAAGATCAACGGTAAGGGTTTATCCAGGACAGTTGTGTGGACATTTATTTCATATTTAGAGAAAGATGTCCTAGACCAAGCTCCATGTTGGCCAAGATGGGTGACGACCTCTGGGTTTCGGGTGCTAACAGGAGGATGAAGGGTAACAGGATTTCAGCTTAGGTTCTGTCTAAAAAGAAAATTTTTTTTCCCCAAGACAGAACAGAGAATGCCTTTGAGTATGAGATTTCGTCTCCAGAAGTGTGCTACTGTATGCCTACGGTACGTGGCAACCATGTGAAGATTCTGATATCTTAGCTGCAGGTGTTTGTACAAGCCCGTGGTTGCCTCTTAAAACCTTAGTCGCTTAGCAAACACGTACTAAATAGGAATTACACCCTGGGTCCACTTCTATCAATCTGGAATTTGCATCTGTGTCCATTATTATTTAATTAGCTTAATTACGCTGATGTGTGAAACCATGTGGCTCGTTATTGAGCTGGTCTATGCGTGATCATGTTAATTCAAGCCTCTTAATGTGGCTCTGTTATTCAAAGCCTTGACTGTGTGCCAATGGCTACTGATGAGACCTGACAACAAGAGAAAAAAAAAAAAAGGAAAGAAGAAAGGAAAAAAAAAGGAAAATAGCCCACCGGGGGGTTTGTTCTCACACCAGAACACATGTCTACTGCTGGGTGAATGAGAGCCTATTATTTCACCTTAGGTGCTAATGAAGGGGTGGTTCTTTCCTCTGGCATCGCTCCACACCTCCATTCTCCGTCGGGCTGCCGATCACCCACTCCTCTCATTTGAATATTCAGCATCCTTTCATACCGTAATTGAAGTCAATCGCGTTGACTCGGTACGTTTTTGTCAAATTTAATCCCGTCTCTAAAGCCTGAGCGAACTACGGGAAATGTTACAAAAGCACGTCGAGGAATCGGATACAAAAACTTTTAATTATTAGTACAGCTCGGGAGGGCGTGTCCAGACCATGACTTGGGCAGAAATGAGCAGGTTATATTGTTAACCTAAGTTCAGTGTCCAGGTGTTCCTTTAAAG
The DNA here is from genome assembly GCA_030068045.1 of Platyallabes tihoni. NCBI lineage: Eukaryota > Metazoa > Chordata > Actinopteri > Siluriformes > Clariidae > Platyallabes > Platyallabes tihoni. The sequence continues at coordinate 20,252,281 of JAQQZS010000019.1, read as the reverse complement.
CTGAGCCATTAGAGGGAATGGATCTCATTTTTTCTTTTTTCTCGCAAAAGTTTGAAATGTTACCGTAAATTGGATTTAGAAAAATTGCCTTAAACAATGATTTTTTTTTCATACTTGGTGTGTATGTTGAACCATCAAAACATGGAAAGCGTGTTTTTGACATACAGTAGTTTATTTCCGTTTTTTACATTTTTTTTTATTCAACAAACATGAAAACTCCATAAGGTCAAGACCACAGACAGCAGGGGACACGAAACAAACAACTGGTGTAAAGGCTGAAAAACAAAAGTGGAAAATAGGCATTGTTTCAAAAGGGCCTGGATCAAGCAAAGAAAACAATTAATGACATTTACTGTATACTTGGAATTGGGTTAAGAACTGTCCAACTCTTTATTAAACTATAGAAGTTTAGTGCTGAAGCAACTTCACAGAAGAAACATGATCCGAAATGATTGAATCATGAATAGAGATCCCTTAAACGCTGGGCGAAGTTGCATGGGACAAAATGTGATGAGAACTCACAGGATTGGGACTAAACTGCTGTGTGTCCACAAGGAAACCACTTGTTAGTGAGACTCATCAGAAAAAAAAAGGCTTCAGTTTGCTAAGGAGCATAAAGACTGGACTTTGGAGTGATGAATAAAGGTCATGTGACCTGATGAGTCCAGATTGAGCCTGTTCCAGAGTGATGGGCGTGTCAGGGTAAGAAGGGAAGCGCATGAAGCGATGCAACGTTATGGGCCGATAAAATGAAGTCAGCTGACGACCTGAATGTACTGAATCACCAGGTTATCACATCTGTGGAGGTTTTTCTTCTTCCCTGATTTGTGAATGAACTGGTTCCTATCCAGTCCTGATGAATGAGGCCTGTTGGTTGTTTGTACATGGCAGCAAGGAGCAAAACTTTTGGCACCATACTAACTCATGCTGCATGTTACTGTTCACAAAATAATAGATTTTATTAGAACTAAAAAATACATTTGTAATGTATTGTTTATACATTTGTAATAAAGACTGGCAATTTAATCAACTTACCTGAGTGAAAAACAATACCTGGTGAAAGTATATAAATAAACAAACAAACAATATAAATAAATAAATAAATAAATAAATAGCTGAGCTATATTCTGAGTTGAAAAAGTCAGAAGTTCAAAGGTTATGAGATAAAGCTGATTAAGTCCAGGAGACGTTATAATATGATTTAAAATGACTGATATGATTTATAATTCAGATTTAAACCTGAAGTTGCGTGGCCTAATCCACAAGGCTCAGATAGTTTTCAGCCTCAGCTCCATCACACCGGTCCATAATTGCTCTGAAACTGAGACTATTTTTTATTTATTTATTTTTTATCTCCAAAATAATACACTTATTTATGTTACTGTAGTACCTCCCCATAATACTGTATTTAGGTTATTTGTCCTATAATAGTAACTTATAATAAATCACTCAGACTAGAACCTACAGTAATTTAAAAATGAGTGAATAGACTTTGTTTTTTATAAAGGTGTTCCAGCGGGATCCCCTTTCCTGTGACATCTTTTCTACCATAATGTATTCGTATTCAGTTACAGTCAGAGATAAAGGTAGTATTAATAAATGCATATCTTATAAAGTCTATCAGCAGCACTATTATTAATTTTCAGGAGTATAATCGACCCGATAGCTCTACGCAAGTGGGTGAATTAACAATGAGGTTCACAAGTCATCTAAAACACTTCCGAATAATAAGCGACTTTAATAAAAAAGTCAGGAATCTGAAACAACACAAAGGTTTTTTTTTTTTGATATCAATATTAGCACTGGTATATAAACTCACTCTTAAAGTGAATAAGTTTGAGGATTAAAACACACACACACACACACACACACACACACACACACACACACACACGGCCCTCGAGTGGAAGGAGACGCAGAGCTGAGAGGTACTCGAGTACCGAGCGACTCGTGTTCACGTCTCTCTGCCGCAGCTCGAGACTCAAACTCATTACTGAACGTAATAATGAATAAAAAAACAGTCATCCTTCAAACTGCTTTCAGAAAACATACCAGCTC
>JAQQZS010000019.1:20228269-20240130 GCA_030068045.1 Platyallabes tihoni | reverse complement strand
CTGTAACCCTGTCAAGTTCATGTTGCAATATCTTTGCATTTTACATAGAATAATACACTTTTTCAGCATTATGTCTTTTCAAATGAAATCTAATTTCATCTGAATGACGTTTAAGATTGTTGAAAGATTTGAATTCAAAAAAGTTACAGACACTAAAATATAAAATGGCATGAAATTGTATTTAGCAAATGTTTTTCGTTTTTATCTGATAAAAAGGTAAATGTGTAGCATATTTACAAACAAATGAGGCATGGATCGGGAAATAAGAAGCATTAAGTGTTATGAGAAATGGTGTTATACAGTATGATCCTATCTGAAATTATATATTTTTTTACATACCATGTTTTGGCTGTAAACATTAGATTTGTTGTGAATTTTAAATCAGACTGTTTGAAGCCATTTTCAACTTTAAGACATTAAGTAAAAATAATATATAGAGGACAAATAAACAAGAGGATGAAGAAAAAGTGAAAACTTCAAAAGTGCTTGAAGGATGTAGTGAAGTTCACTCACAAAGTGGGTAAATAAAGAAATACCTCAGATTAACCTACACGCGCGCAGGATCTATGCCACGTGTCAACACGTGACACATAAGAGCCGCGCATAATGTGGCCCGTGGCTAAATTAATTAATTAATTAATTAATAACGGCAGGTGAAATATTTGCGTGTACGAGAGAGCTCTGGAGAGACGCGTATCATATCAGCAGTGCATAATTCCATTGTGTTTGTACATTTCATGCATGCATAATATACTGCATTACACTCTATCCGAGCACATTTAACAGGACGCATCGCGGCATCATCTCACAAAGCTGACATCCGATGCGCGCCGCTGCACAGCAGCTGACATTAACCGTATCGGATCCTTGCATGGGGGCCCCGAACACGCCGGGGTGCGAGGGAACGCTAAAACAAAGCAGCTTTTAAAGCTCGTTAATAATGCGAGCGCAGCGGCGGAGAGAGACTAGCGCGCGCGTGTCGGGTCGCCGTTACACACCTCGACGCACCACCTTTGTATTTAACGACGCTCAGATGAAATGTCAGAGAAAAGCAGAGGAATTTGTTAAGTGCTAAAGATAAATAGCATATGAAGCCAAATTAGGATTTTAAACTGAAGAAAACAGAAAGATGAGAGTGCGTTACGCGGATATTGTGATTCTGTAATACGTTAAATAAGGAATAAAAGTAAGAACTGGATGTAATTTCTAACTTCATGGACAATATAAAGTGCAGATAGACGGATTTAAAAAAAAAAATAAGGATGTACAGTAGGGATGTTTAATTAAGTGTAATCTTTGGAAAACTGCTGTAGTAGAAGGTGAGATTTTTGCACGTTCTTACATATAAGGTGCGTTCAAGTCAAACTTCTGACGGTTTATTTCTCTATACAAACCCATGACTACGCTAATACAAGTCTTCTCAGTATGCCGGAGCCATGACCGGACTGCCTGCCTGATTCATATGGCCTCCTAGGAACTCCCTTAATGGCATGTGGAAATTTAGGGGGACGTGCAGGGGGGATGCGGCGACACTTCCCAGCCGAGTTCCTGTAACGTGCAAGTGGTGCTGGTGAATGATCGTGTGTACGGTTCCGACAACAAGTTCTGCGACAAGTTATCCGTCGATATGTTTTAAGGATCAGGCGCTGAATGTTCACGGGAACGATGATTATCAATTTATAGCTAAATTTAATGTTGTGTAACATCAACGAAACATGTTACGTCCACAGTTAGGTTATAGCAAATATAAACAGCCGTTCCCTCAAATAAGAGTTAATAAGAGACAAAAATAAAAAACAAACAGAACAAAAAAAACACCACTTATTAAGTGCAGTTACGGAGAAATCACAAAGAAGTGTAAACTCGTCTGTCCAGAAGTCGTCTCAATACTTCAGGTCACAGCTTTAAGTCTGACACTGGAGACTCCTTTGTCTATAAACGTCAAACATACCCTTACAGTATTTTACAAAAAACTTCCCAATATGGACTATCTGTGTATACAGGCTCATTCATTATAAACAAATGCACTACTTTCAGAGCCGCTGTGTTATAAAACTAATCAACGCCCTCAGTACCAATCAGCTTCCAGAACTCGGCAGCGCAGAATGATCGTACAAGCGTGCTTCAGAGCAGCGGGGTTCACCGTCGAATAAACGTAAACGTGGGTTAGGTTTATGAACCGCGCTCGTCAGGAGTCGTTGTCATTCCGTCACAGGATCCAGATTTTGTTGATTATTTACCCCCCGCTTAAAGGGAAAGGAGTGTCAGGAGCGGAAACAGTGAGTCGCGGCTCGACTGGCACCGTCACGCGCCCCCCCCCCCCCCAGCTTCCAGACGGATGGGAATAAGCAGACTGGAGGAACATTACGGACAGGAATCAAGGAGGAGGAGGTATTTTTAAAAATCAATCGGCGGCGTACGCGTCTCCCCCGTGCGTCTCCGCCCGCTTCAAATGCTGACAGAGAGAATCCCAACTGACGTGCAATCGCTCCGCAAAGAGAGTAGAGAGAAGAGAGGGAATGAGTGTGATATGAAACCAGCCGACAAACAAATCGAGCGACTGTCAAACACATCCAATATTGATGCCAGGAAAAAAAAAAATTATAAAAAAAGAGCGCCTTTATCACGAGCTCGCTGTGAGATATCAGTGTGCAGCGACAGTTAGACTGCAGAGATTTAGCACTGAAGGCTGTGTGTGTGTGTGTGTGTGTGTGTGTGTGTGTGTGTGTGTGTGTGTAAAATGAGAAGTGCAAAGTCATCTCTCACATACACAAGTTGATCTTTTCACTTTAGCTACTAAGACAGGTGTGGTGCATTGTGGGTAGTAAATCCATCATGGCCGCCGCCACTGCTGCTGCTGCTGCTGTACCGAGTGGAACCCCTCTCTCTGTCTACGTCAAGAAAGACAACTTCAACTGTCTTATTGTCGTCTCCTCTCGTCTAATACACTCCAGGAACAGACGCTTTTCATAAAAAAAATATATCTGAAGACTCTATGTAAAACACAAAAGGAAAGTGTTTCCTATCAGCCAGGTGTTCCATATTTAAACCATATTTTTGGAGTGAAGCGTTTAAAGAACCCCTAAAGAACCCATGAAGAACATGAACCTCCCAAAAACAGGGTCGGCGTGCAGTACAAACTCCGACTCACTGCTCGTTATTATCTGCTTAATTACTTCAAGTGGAACCGTTTTCTGAGAGCTGAGAACCCTTAATCACTTCCTCGAGAACATGTGGAGAACCCATGAACATGAAGAAGAATAAATAAATGAATTAATGAATGAAGGCCAGCAGTACAATTCAAGAAAGCAAGATGGAAGATGTTTATGTTATGGACAAAATAAAACTGAAGAGGAAGAAAGAAGGAGGCTAAATATAGCACAAAATAATATACAAATACAAACATTTGTATTATTAAGTAAAGGACAAAAGTTCATCAGGTCAAATGAAGGAAGGGAAGGAAGTAACAAATGTGACTAAATGGAAAACAAATAAAAGCAGGTCAGGAAGGAGAAAGAAAGATGAAGCTAAAAAGAAGTTAAAAAAAGAAACTTAAAAAAATAAATAAAAGAAAGAAAGTATAAAAAGAATGAAGTAGGTAAAGAAAGAAAGAAAGAAAGAAAGAAAGAAGATGGTAGAAGATGACTAGGAAATGGAGGAAAAATTGAGGCAGGTCAAAGAAAGGAACAGGAAAAAATAAAGAAAAAAATAAAACAAAAAGAAAGAAAAACAATGACAGTAAATTGTAGATGAAGGGAAAAAAGAAAAAAGAAAGAAAGGAAGGCCAAGGTCTAAAAGAACAAAATAAAATGCAGGCAAGTCGAGAGAGAGAAAAAGAGAAAGAAAAAGAGAAAGAAAGAAAGAAAAAGAGAAAGAAAGAGAGAAAGAAAGGCAACTAAATAAAAGACAAAATTTCAGGAAGTGAAAAAAAGGAAGAAAAAAGAAGTAAATGCAACAAACAAATGAATAAATGCAGCTAATGTGTTTGTGGTAACCAGAAGGTTGTGGGTTTGAATCCCAGGTAGTCTGAACATGTGACAGTTAGATGATTAGATTACACTAATACACTTCTTCTTACTTTACATTTAAAAAAGACAAAAACAAAGATAAAATTCTGTTCTACCGCACAAGCTGAAAACTAATGTTTAAAAATCAAAATTCTTGTTTTAACTTTTATCCCAGTCTTTGCATGAATAGGATCATCTTCAGATCGAAGCTTCACACGTGCACTAAATGAATAAATGAAGTGACGCGGTTGAGGCGGTAACGAGAGGGACGGGGAGTGCCTCGACCCGGAGCCGCCGGAGCAATAAATATCTGAGCGCTCGCTAAACACCGCAGACGGAGGAGTTCTTTCAAACTGAAGTGTTAAAGCTATTTGTTCAGCTGCACTGATGCAGGAAGTTCGCTGAAACAAAACCTATTATTGTTCACCCCCCCCCAATCCCCCAACCCCCCCGCCCACGTCCTTTACCCCTCCGGCAGGAAATGGACAGTGGCAAAGTTACAGTAGTTCAACATATGAGATCAGAGACGAGGTTTTTCTCTCTAAAGCAGAAGCAGATGTCGGGGCTGGAACGCAGCCGGGGGTTCAGACTAACCACCGCGCTACTTGCTTTAAAAAAAATTAACCTAATTAATCAAGACCTATGGCAGACTTTATTTCAGATAGATTACATTTTTTTCCTGGGGTTATTAGGTTAAACAGATGTGTTTTTTGAACTGTAGAAGAATAACATCTGTATGGATAAACATTCGAGAAAATTAAGTTAACCCGTCTTAAACTCTGAGCTCCATCGGGAGTGAAATAATAATAATAACTATAATCCTGCTCTTTAGAGGAACACCAAAGCGGATTCGCGGCGTCTCCGACCTCTGATCGTGTGAAATTAACCTGATCGGCTCGGCTAAGCCGCGTCCTGGGAGGTCATCACCTCTGCGCTCTGAGGGATGGAGAGCAGGTTCAGAAACTTGCACTTATTATTATGTTTTTTTTCCCTGCAGATCAGAATTAAAGAGAAACGAGAAGGATGGGGGAAAAAAGGAAAAGGAGGGGCACGGACGGACGGAGCGCCGTCTTTACCTCACTGCCAGCTGCTCTGCTGGTGTCTCGGAGACTTCGCCTCGCCCTACTTAAAGCCTCCTGCTGCTTGAGAATTTGATCTCGCAGCTGTTGAGATTGTTCTGTCCTTTCCTGTAATTTGGACTGGAGCCGGCCGGCGTCTAAACCTGGGCTATTAACCTTCTCCTCACTGGTCTGCCGCTGAGAGACAGAGAGAGAGAGAGAGAGAAAGAGAGAGAGAGAGAGGAGCTGAGTGTCGTTACACATCAATATGACGAGGCTTTGAAGTTAAACAGTTGAAACAGAGAAACGCTGCCTTTTCCAATAACACTGATTCTATCATTTAGGTTCCGAGTAACAGCACCTTTAAATGGTCACATCGCAGGATGAGGTTTACTTTATACTGAAGGAAGGCGTCTCCAGTGTTAGCGCTTTATAACAGTCAGAGGAAAAGCTGTAACTTTTTGACATCTTCCGGACAGAGGAGTTTGTAGTAACGTGACAGAACAAAGGAATGACAAAATGCAGGAGCTCAAAAAGTGAGATTTTAGATGGATTTAATCATTAAAAGCTAAATCATGTCTTTAAATATGTAAAAACATCCTTCGAGAAGACATCTGTAAACAAGAGACAAGCAATAAATCAATGCGGGCAGAAAGAAAGACAGGTGAAAGGATGAAGGTGGACAAAATGATCGGAAAGAATGAAGGAGAAAAGAGAATAAGGAGTAAAGAAAAGCAAGAAAGAAAGAAGGAAGGAAGACGCACACTGTAAATAAAACACAAGCAGGTCAGGGGAACGAAAAGCATAGAAAAGAATGAAGCTGGAAGGAAAGATGAAAGAAAAATGGAAGGAAAAAAGAATGTGAAAAAAGAGGAAAGTAAGGAATGGAGAATGAAATAAAGGGTAAAAGAATAAAGATGACTAAATGACGGTAAATTACAGACGGAAATAGAAAAAAAAAAAGGAAGAAAGTAAAACAAAAGTAGAAAATAAAATACAGATAGAAATAAATAAATAAATAAATAAATAAAGAGAGACAGACAGATTCCTGGAAGTAAAAAAAAAAGAAAGTTGGAAGAAGACTTAAGAACAAGGAAACAAGGAGGCAGGTGAAAGAAAAGGAAGAAGGGAAAAAGAGATTGAAAGGCCAAAATAAAATACGTAAAGACGAGAAGAAACACAAAAAGAAAAAAAGAAAGAAAGACCACATTAAGGACAAAATTAATTGTATGCATGTTAAAAGGGAAAGGTGCAGGGTTTTCTTCCCACCGCTGCAGTTTCACGCAGGCCTCCGATGCACAACTCAATACCGGGAACGATCCTGCAGTAACAAACTCCATCGATCAACATTTCACACTCCATCGCAAAATTACTCAGCGGCAGCTCCGCTATTCATACCGCACGCATCAATTATTGAAGAGCATTATTATTATTATTATTATTATTATTCAATTTGATCCAGTGATTGTGGTCACTTTTCCATCACGCATTAGTGAAGCTTTTAAAGTAAAGGAGCTGACCGCACTTTCAAAGAAAAAAAAAAGCAGAAAGAGTAAGAAAAGAGTTAGCGTACGAGACGCAATCAGCGGCAGTTAAAATCAAACGACTTTGTTTTGTCAAAGACAAAGCGCTCGGAAAAAAGAAACGAAACGTCCCTAAGAAAGGGGAAAAGAAAACGCTTAAAGCAAGAAACCAAACCCAATTATAATCATCATTAGTATGCTTCCTTAATGTTCTCATTTATTATTCAGGGAGAGACATGAGAACTTAGATTCATCCTTCTCACACGCTGACGCTAAAACGTATTTAAATGGAGCGCGAGAACCCAGAATCCTCAGCGGGACAGAACTCGGCTCGTTATCGAGATTAAAATGAGGTGTTTTCTCGCGGGGGCGAAGTGGGTGGGGCTTTACTTCATTTGACTGGGTGTGGAGTGTGTGCTGGTCGTGTGTGTGTGTGGCAACTATAAGTGAAAAAATAAGAGAGGAAAAGAAGCCTATTATTGTTTTGCTAAAGATTTCAACAATAAGCAAAAAAACACTATGACGAGGGGCGTTCAAGTCAAACCAGGACTTTCCTCGTAAATGATGGTGTAAAAGCGACTGACATTTACGTTCACTCCAAGACATTTTCAAAATACATGTGTGAAAAAGCCATTAAAGGAGTCCCCGGGAGGCCGGCGTTTCAGACATAAAGCAGGGAGAAATAATGGGAGTTTTTTAATGCTCAGAACTGTGATCTGTTATTCTGTACAATCAAAAGTCACAGTTTGACTTGAACACCCACTGTAATAATAAAATCCTCTCTTTTATCACTTATTTTACTTATGATTTTAAACTTTTTCATGCATTGCCCACGATTATGGATAATCAATCCAATTTCAGAACATTTCCTTCTCCAGTTTATTTGTCCACACCAGGCGCTGCGGTATTTTTATCTAACAAAAGTGTGTATTGTATTATTGTGTTTTACTAAATAACCAAATTAAACAAAAACATTTGTTCGACCTGCGCAACACCCGCACCGTATTTCAGTACTAACTTTTTACATTTCAAGTGTATTATAGAAACAAATAATCATTTCATCATTTTGTCCCTGAACCTTCAATATTTTACACTGAAGGATTTCTGTTGCGGCTGCTTTAAAATTTTATTCATCTGGCAGGGAATTGAAGAAATAGGGGGGAAAAACAAATAAATAAAAAGATAGGAAGAAAAAGAACAAAGTATTTGGCCCCATTATTATAATGAAACATTTATTATTATTATTATTATTATTATTATTATAAATACCTTCTCCAGAAATCTCTCACCTCTTTTCTAAGAAATGTAATTCTCACAATTCTGTCAAAGAATGAGAAATAATAATAACATTTTGACGTGGCAGGAATCGGCTCCGTTGACAAAAACAACGCTCGTCACATCACTTCACATCACTGTCAGGTCTACAGACCTCATGGAACAAAGAACGCAGGAACATCAGCGCTGCTTTCATACGCTAGCAGGTGAACTGGGAATTCCAGGATAGGGGAAGAGTTTAAAAAAGAAAAAAAGAAAAAAAACCTGCACTTCCAAACAGCCCCCAGCTCGGAAACCTGCTTCTTCTGATAGCTAAAACAGCGAAACATTTCTGACAACAGCGGCGGGTTTCGAACACCTGCTCCTTTTTAAGTTGTGCAGCGTGAGCTGGCAATGACATGGTAAAACTGCGCTTCTGTGACATCTGCATGAACGAGAGATTAAAGTGTTTTCGCATATTCTGTCCATTAAAGTGATGCTTATGGGAGTGTGTTTGAGAGAAGGAAAAAAAAAACCCAACAACAACAAAAAACAAGCGTATTATTGAAACATGGCGCAGGATTCATCGGCGCAAAACAGTCAGGATTTTAAACTCGCTTCCATCAAGAAGAGGAGAAAAAAAAATAGGTCTCTTGTTTCATCAAGATGCAGAGCGAAGATTGAACGTGATGCTCGGAGAAAACACTTTTAAATGCAGAGAGGGGAAAACTATACGCTTTTATAACTACTGGTCCGGAGTCCAGGTGCATGGAATTAAAGAAAAACAAGAAAAAACTAAAACTTCTGTGATCAAAATTACAGTGATGAAAAAAGTCCAAAGCTTTACCAAGTGAGTAGGAATTACTAAAAAACAACTAAACAAAGAAAGCATGAAATAAAAAGTTAATAGTTATATAAACAATTATAAAAACGATTAAAACACAATATCTACAGTAGCAGTGAAATGTTTGTAGAACAGTCCTGAAGACAAAACTAGGAAATAATACACACGGAATGGTGGAATGAAGTACACAGAAACACTAGTGCTGTAGCTCATGACTGTAAAACAGGAAGCTCGAGGAATCTGGAAAACTACAAGAAGCATCAGGTGCAGTCGCAAAAACCATCAAACGCTCAGAGTGCAGGAAAGGAAGAGCAAGAGGAAGAGAGAAGTCCATCCCAGCTTCAGAAAGCACCAATTAAACACACAGAAGATCAGATTAGAGCCGTCAGAAACACATCATGGAGCTCAAGCAGCTTCTCAACATCTCAACTGTTCAGAGGAGACGGTGCTTCAGGTTCCTTCAGCATTGTTCGACAACATTGAACATCATGAGAGAAGGTGTGTCCAAACTTAAAACACTAATGCTAACCATCACAATAACGCTAGTCATGGATTTGAAGGTGAGTCTAAGTCAGACCTGGGCGTGGTGCGGGGCGGTTCTGTCTGGCTTGTGAAGTCCAAGACAAACCACACTATTTTACGATTTATCATTTTTATTATATAGAATGAAATGATCTGAATTTGCTTTTATTTTGAAACCCCTGTGCGAGTGTGCTTCATCCTGTCATGTGATCGACCCGAGTGAGGTTTGAGGTCGGAGTTTGAGGTCGCAGTGTCACCTGTTGAGTCTGAGGGGACTAAGGGGACTGAAAAACATCCGGAGCAGGAAACTCGTCTGAAAGTCTGCACCAGCAGGAAAATCTCAGGAACGGTGATGAAACTCATCTGAAAGTTGGAAAACTTTTAACTATTAATACCCTTGACGCTGGTACGCCAGTCCTGATTCCTAAAAAATTCCTTCAGGTGACGCAAATTGCTATTTTTTAACAACTTTTAAGGTGACCCTGCTGAAAGGGAGAACTCAGAAATAGAGATAGAATCAGATTGCTCCGTTTCCAAAAAAGAAATAATAATAATATAGTGAATTTAATCCTCAATATTATATTGGAGAACTTCAGCTGGAGGAAGAATCTACAAAGGGCATAATAAGCTAATTATTTTGCCAATCAGAGTCTCCCTGGGGGAATTTGCTCAGGCTGTGCGTCCGGCTGGGTGCTGGATTGAGTCCCCATTCTGAATCCTTAGACAGAGCGAGAGTCGGGGAGAAAGAATCACTTAAATCCACGGCGAGGTAAAGCTCTCAGTCTTTTCAAGACGTCAATCTGGCAGAGCAGGACGATGTGAATGAGACCAGCCTTTACGGCATCTGGCAGAAACCAAGCGTGTGTGTGTGTGTATAACAAATTAAACAGATTTTCAAGGACATTCTTAAAAGTCCTAAGTAGTTCAAAGTGACAGGAAGTAGGTGAGTGAATTTTTAATTCCGTTACAAAAAGGCTTTAACAGGCTTTTCAAAAACAAGAGTGTTTTTTACGGATGAAGTTAAAAAGTCGTTCTGACGGGAAGGTGCGTATTTACAGACCCGAAGGACACAATCTGTAGGCTCAGCTTTAATAAAGTCGCTCTCTGATAACACGTCCAGCTTGAAGCCAGACGGAGCTTCAGCCTTCAACATACAGTAATTAATCCATTAGAGTGTTTTCTGCGCTCCTGCTTAAACGTGGTCAGCGCGCTGAATGGAAGGCAGCGGCACAGGAACAATGGACGCGGCGGGCGAGAGAGAGAGAAATTTACTTTACATACGAGGATGAAGGCATGAAACTTGGCACGAGCTCTTAGAATGAAGGATTTCTGTAGTTAAAGGAGGTTATGGTTTATACTGTACGTTATATGTTATTGCCTTGAAAATATGTTTTCAGTTCAAATGAAACTTTTCAAAAGTCCTCCAAGTTCTCTTAAAAAAATTTTTTATAAACAATCTGTTTAGTTTTCCTGACCATTTTTCACGGATTTTTTTTTTCTGCACAATTGTTCTTTCTATCTACAGTATGTCCAGTAAGTGCTTTACATTTTCCACTTCATATATATATTTATATTTCAATATCCGTCTTCGGTTATACTGTCTATAATACAGCAGTTCTGGTTCATGAGTTCACATTTAGTTACTACAAAAGGCCATCAGTCAGAAATATATGGGTTACCATGGCAACACACAATGCTTCATCCAGCTGTGGCTTCTTTGGGAACGATTGAACATGATTTTTTTTTTGTTATGTTGTATCTGAAATGCCACCAGATATTAATGTCTGGCTTATAAAACTGTTGAGTAAAGCAGTATCATGTCTGTATTGCACTGACCATCATCACGGCTGTGATTACCCATGATTACCCGCGATTACCTGCGGCACGGCGAATCACAGCCGTGATGATTTTCAGTAACACTCAAGCTTCTGCGATATTGATTACTATTGGATTATGGGACGAATTTCCCAGTTGGGATTAATAAAGTGTTTCTAAAGGCAAAGTGGTCCAGTTCACGTTTAATTTAATATATTTATTGGAGGGTTCGATTCCCACCTCGGGGTCTGTGTGGAGTGTGCATGTTTTCCCCGTGCTTCATAGGTTTCCTCCCACAGTCCATAGACATGCAGATTAGACTAACTGGCGTTCCCAAACTGCCTGGAGCATGTGTGTGTGTGTCCTGCGATGGATTGACCCCATCTCATGCCTGAAGTCTCCTGTTTTAAGTTCCAGGCCTCCTGTGACCCTGTACCCTGTAGGATAAGCGCTATAGACATAAATGAATGAAAGAATAAAATCTGTTTTAAGCCCCGCCTCCTCGTGTTTCTTCTGCACATACAGATATGGCAATAAACAACCGCTAACACTCTTAGTGCACACGCAGAGTACAATTCATGCCACGCTTTCCAGAACGATCTGAGATTTACTTGGATGCTTTAGGACGAAGATGGCGATGGCGACGCGAATCGCTCGACTGAAACCTGGCATCTTTATGCGTGAAATAAAACCGGCGCCTCCTGCGTCAACAGAAAAGCTTCAATCCCTGAGCTACAGAAACAATCGCATCGAGTTTGACGATCCATTAGCTTCCTGTGTTGATGGAGATAAAAGGAGGATGTTGGTGGGGGGGGGGGGGGGGATAATTTTGGACACA
>JAQQZS010000019.1:20210636-20228169 GCA_030068045.1 Platyallabes tihoni | reverse complement strand
GGGGGGGATTATTTTGGACACACAAGACTCTATAAACAACAAATGTAATGCTTTTTTTTTCCTGGAAACCACAGCCGATGGCATTCGGATTGAGGCGTGGGGGGAGGCGGAGAGAAGCTTTTTAAGCTTTCAGCAGCACAAACACAAGGTATCACTTGAATATATAATAGAATCTGAGCTGACACTGGAACCAGAGCCCTGGGTTTTAAGGCCCCGTATCTCGGTTTCCTGAGCCCGGTCTGCACCGGACACGCAATCTTAATCAATTTCTATCCAATTGCCGTCCTTGCCGCAACACCATCCCGCATCCCATCCTTCCTTCCCTCCATCCCTCCCTCCCTCCCTCCATTACATCAACTCGCTCTGTTTTTAGCAGCCGCTCGTAAAAGTGCAGTTAGCCCGATGTCCCCAGGACGTTAATACATCCAACTCAATATGGCATGCTAATGTCCTAAACGAGCGCGGTGCCGTGTTTATTCCGCTCCGCCGCAATGAAAAACTGTTCTCCGGCTCGAGAACAATGCAAACAGATTAAATAAGTTTATACGTACCCGGCGCCTGCTAACTCGAGATGTGAATAAACATACTTTGGAAGGAAAAAAAATAATAAAAACCACAATGATGTTTAACAAACACGTAAGCGAAGAAACTTCTATAAAACCTATGTAACGATAATTGTGCATCGGAAGTTATGAAAGTGTTCACTTTTTAACTTAAAAAAAATCTGAGACACTGATACGTCATTATTACAGTCAGACATAAAGCTGCAGTTTGAATTTATCAGAGATTACGCTTTGCATCATATCAAGCTCCTTTTTCTTTAAGTTAAAAGGACAGACAAAAGAGACGCCAGGGGAGAAAAACGCAAACTTATCTCGTGGACTAACAACTAAAACCCCTCGCGTTGTGCTGTGAAACAATCAACTTTTTTTTGTTTTTTACTTAAGAGAAACACAAACGCATCTGCTAAACACTGCCCTGATCACACATCAGGGCTTCAGAGACACTTTATTTCTCCAGGAAGAAGAAGACCTGCAATGGTAAAAAAATCGTCATGCTAACACACAGTAGCGTCACGCAGACTGAAATGTTCCCCAACACACACACTTGATGTAGCAGCAGCAGGTGACATTTTCAACAGGTACCCGTGTGCAAACATGGCCATATGGCACCTCTGTGACGCCCCATTAGCAGAGCATGACAAGGAGGAATTATCGCACGCCCGAGACTTCATCAAACACGCCGGAGCGCTGCCAAGGCCAGACATCAGATAATGAAGACGCAGCGAAAAACGGGATGCTGCTACAGACAATTAATTAAGTAATTAGGCTAATGACTTCTTTACTCAAGCCCTCTTCTTTTGGCTGCAGATATGAATTAATTAACGCAGCTAATTTAATTAGCCAGGTTGTAATTTCCCAGCTGCTCCGGAGGTCCTCCCTCCTCCTTCTCCCTCCTCCTCCCTCCTTATCCTGATTCTCGGCTAATCGCCAAGTTTGGATGGCTTCTTCAATAAAACGCCGCCAACCATGCACCAGTGTGTGGAGGAGGAAAAGGACTTCGCTAGTGGCTCAGGGAATGGTTAACCCACTGCATCTGACCAAATCCTAATCAATCTGAAATGACTGGGTCCAGAATTATTGGTTCCCCCATAAGGAAACAGGATGCACTATGGGAAGAAGGCGAGCCGGATGAGGAAGTGATGATGCTCTGGATCGATGTTCTGCTGGAAAACCTTCAGTCCTGTCGTTCATGTGGATGTGACTTTGACACGTACCACCTCCTTAGACATTGTTAATGACCAAGTATCATGGAGACGGTGTTCCCTGATGGCAGCGGCCTCTTTCAGCAGGTTAGTGCTCCCTGACAACTTGTTCAGGAACGGTTTGAGGAACATAAGGAATTCAAGGTTTTGACTCGGCCTTCAAATTCTTCAAGATCGCAATCCGATCGAGTGTCTATGGAATGTGCTGGAAAAACAAGTCTGATCCATCGAGGCCCGACCTTGCAACTTACAGAATTTGAAGGATCTGCCACTGACGGCTTGGTGCCGGATACCACATACACCTTTAGAGCTCTAGTGGAGTCCAAGAGCTGTTTTTGGGACACAAACACAAGAAACTAAACAATATTCAATAGCTGCATCTAAGTTACTGCATGTTTGCACCACCAGGAACTCAAAAGGTGTTAAACCATATTTCACATTACAACACTGATGCCCCTTTTCCCACCAAGTTTTTCCAGAGCTACTGTATTTCGGACCCCGTGCCCAAGCACCGGCCCCCAGACAGAAAAACTGGTTCCATGGCAGCACCAGACCAACACTTTGCTTGGCTAAAACAAACAACCGCTTACACCAGGGGCTGGGGAGGTGGGATTATCACGATCAACTAAACGTTTGTGACCACTATCTTTAAAAAATGGACTCAAATGCAGTGAGCAGGTCAAATGCTTTCTAGTAATGATAAAGCCAGGAGAACCGCTCGCAAATCCATGTTGGAGTTCGCCATTCGAGTTTGTTGTTGTGCTTGCCGCTAGCATGTATTTGCTGTGAAAGTAGAGATGTACAGTGATGTGACGTAATGACATGACTCCATGACTCTCGACCTCATGGAAAAACAAAGCAAGTTCTTAAGAGGTTCATTGAACCAGCATTGAACTACTGTAGCAGCAGACATGAACTAGCACCTGGTTCACTTTGGTTGAAGTGGGGTAACAGACTTGTTTGACTCTTACGAGGGCAAGTGAAATAAAAACCTTTAGAGTGCCACAAGTTAAAAGGATGAACGAGAGATTATGTGGAACAAATGAGGCAACAACGCAAAATATTCAAACGATCCATCCTCAAACATTTATACCGCATTATCAATAGATAATAGACAGCGCATTGAGGATCGGCGTATAAATTGATATTATAGTTTTGGGGAAACTACTTAAAGACGTAGGTTTTTGGTAAAAACCTTTAGTAAAGGATTTGAGTTAAATCCTTCAGACATACATGTTACATGTGTAACAGGAAGGCTGCAGGATTTGACGCAACTCTTGTCTAATTTTCTGCCACGTCCGTGTGTTTAAGTACCTCGACTGATCCCGTGTATGTGTGTGAATCCGTCTAACTGTACGACATGCATATGATCAATCATGAGCCATAAAATAAATGTGTTCAAACTATAAAGGAAATGAGAAAAAAAAGAAAACAGGACCTCCTGATGGTTATGAAAGAAGGGGAAGAAGAAGAAGAAGAAAAAGCAGATCTAAATGACATCTGCTATTTATTTATCCAGGAAGGGCCGAGTGGGTATCACATACGTGCACACACACACACACACACACACACACACACACACACAAACACACACGTTTCCCAGACACATGAATGGTGATGCATGAAATTTGGGAGGCCGAGGATTCCTCCAGATTTTCCTTCCTGGCCTTTCCCCATGAGATCGCACGAACATCTGGACTTCACAGTGCGGCGGCGGCGGCGGCAGCTACCACGACTCGAGCGTCCACAACACGAAGCAAACCGTCCGTCGAGAGAGAGAGAAAGAGAGTGATCAGCGTCAGGCGTGAGGAGAATTCAAAATGACGGAGTGAGAGGAGAAAATGAATAAAATAAAATAAAATGGAGGAACTGGGCACAAAAGCACTTTCAGGATGTCACGCCCCCCCCGCTGCAGGCCTGCTACTCAACCCGCCTGTCCCTACCCAGCATGCACCGGGGGCTCAGCGGGGATCTGAGTGGAAGGAGCGGTTTGGAACCAAATTTGGTGAAAATGAGCGAGATGAATGGAGCTCGGTGAAGGGTACGTGGGGGGAGAAGGGGGGTGGGGGGGCAATAGGGAGGCAGTGGGGGGGCAGTCTCCTGGCAGTGATGCAGATAGTAAATCAAGGCTAAAAAGAACCTGTATTTTTCATCAGGTTACCAGATGGAGACCGGCCTCATCTTTCATCTGATCGCACGAGAAGAAGAGGGGGCGGGGCATGTTATTTTATTTCTCCTTTTAAAGCCACCAAACCTTTAAATCAGCAGAGGGAGCAAGAAAGCTTTCACATGCGCGTTTGTTTCCTAGCATGCTAATCAACACCGTCTGCTCATGTTATACAACGTACCATTGAGATCCATGAGATGAGCTTTGCTACAAATGTCGTATTCTGTACATCTAAAAAAAATATATTTACTTTTTTTATTACACATTACAGGTTTGTTTTGGAAAATCGTTTTTTTTTTTTTTTGTCTTGGGCAAGTTAGCATAAGTAACTCATCCTGTCCAGCTGTTTTCTGTCTTCTGCTATCCTGCCTTGTCTGATCCGCTTTTTTCAAAAAAGTGTATGTATACATAATTTTTTTTTATTAAAATTTAAAAAATGTTTAAGACATGAGTGATAAAAACACTAACCCTGACTTCAGCTTTCTTCTGTATGACGTGAAGCGTGAAAACATTTACTACAGTACTGTATATCTGGGAAATATTAGCACAAAATATTTGGAAACTTTAAATAAATTTACAACCACATACTCAGACTACAGAATTTCCTCCTGGTTGCTAGAACTCAGCAGGTTCTGGCTGTGAAGCTGTTCATGACTGTAGCCATGTTGAATTCAGAACAGAAACCAGATACAGAAATTATTACGGCCCAGTTCTGGCCCGTCTCGAACACGAATCCTCATTGCCTGCATTTGCACATTTATCTCATTCATTACATATATTTCATATATATTATATTCTGTTTTCCTCTTGGTCGATTCTGTAAAAGCATGGGTCATCTCCCGCAATTTTATTTTTATTTATTTATTTATTGTAGAGTCTACAAGTTTTAAACAACAAAAATAAACATCTAAAACAAGCATGTCTAATTATTTAAAAATACCTATCTATCTATCTACCTATCTATCTACCTATCTATCTACCTATCTATCTATCTATCTGTGCTGAAAGTCACACTCAGGTGCTATCTGATAGAGGAGTTTACGATTCACTGCGGTTTCTTGGTAAAACGACAAGCTGTGATTTTTGTTTATTAACTTCAAGACAGAGACACAAGACAGGCGGGTTTACAGCTGCTATAATGTACGTGAGATCAGGAGACGACTCAGGTCAGGGACGCCCCACGACATTGCAAATATAATGTAAATACAAAGGGATATAAAGACATTATATATCTTTCATTTTTATATAGAAAGTAAAATAAAGAAAATAAAGGGAACACTTAGTCCCAGTTTGACTTGAACGCCTCTCATATGTGTATGTCAAGTCAAAGTGTTTCTTTTTTTTGAGCAGTATATACACAGCTCTGGAAAAAAAAAAATAGCACTGCTTAGTAATAGTTGACTCCAAACTTCTGGAATGTCATCAAGAGGAAGATGGAGCGTCACAAACCATCAAGCAAAAAAAAAAAACAAAAAAAAAAAAGGGGTATAAAGTTACCCAACAGCAATGTGAAAAACTGGTCGAAAGCCAAAACACAAACCGGGGTTATTATTCCACCAAATACTGATTTATTAATGTTATTTAGCCAAAGCATTAACACAATTTATTTACAAATTATAAGCATTTTGTTTGAGTCATTAAAGCTCTGCAAATACTGCATTATCTTGAATTATTTTGATGTGTTTTGATGATGTCATTTCCTTTATTAAATATACACTCTAAATAACAATAGTTATATTTTGAATTTAGAAGAAATATTGTCAGCAGTTCACAAAAAAAAAAACTAAACACACGCACCTGTAAGAAAAAAACATAATAAACTGATTATTTTGCAGCGATCTCTTATCTGTTTCCAGAACTGTATATATGAATATAAACACGATTATATGTGAGTTGCTGAGGTGTAAGAGGAATAAACCACTTAAGCTCTTATAGGGAAAAAAACTAATATGTAGTGGAAGTGCAAGTTGTGTTTTTGATGGTTTAAATGTCTCATACAAAGCTGTGATCTTTTTTTTTCTCCCCCTGCCATTCTTTTACTCCACACCCCAGTCCAGTAGGTGGCGGCATTGCAACAGCCACTTGTAAAGCTCAAAAGAAGAAGAAGCAGAAGCGATACGCTTGCAAAATACGAGTATTTGCCAAAGATGCTGAGGTTTTCTATTTTCTGCAAAGGCTACGGTGAATTTTGTGGGTTTTGTACATTCTTAAGTTTCCTTGATTTGAAAGAAAACTAACAACAACAAAATATTGATTAAATTACACGGCTTTAATCGTTACATTCTAGAAATTTGTACTGATCGATTGTGTGAAAAAAAAAAGAATACAGAAGTTTCATGTTTAAATGTTGCATGTGACGTCCCACAAATAAACAAACAAACAAACAGATAAATAAATAAATAAATAAATAAATAAATAGATAAAGGAACAGTTTGAGTCGAGACAGTTTCAGATGAACGCTCGACACAATGCATGTAATATTAATGCTGCCCCTCCCTTCATCTCTCTCTCTCTCTCTCTCTCTTGCTCCGCCCCACCTAAAATATTGTTAATCAAGGTTCCGTTTCGAATGACAAAATGCAGCGAGAGGGGGAGTGAGTCGCTGTGATATGATAATTTGCAGCAGATATATCATTTTCTGAATAAAATGCTGAACCCTATGATTAACTACGGGCTTCCAAGGTCTTCATTCTTTCCCACCCTTTTTTTTTTTAAGGGTGAAAATCAAATCAGTTCTTCTTTTTTTAATTTCTGAATAACCTTGTGCCATTCGCCGCCCTCCTTCTCCTCTTCCTCCTCCTCTTCGTCTTTTCTCACCAGAGAACTTTTTTTAAGATGTCTAAAGATCTCAGCTGGTGTCAAAAAAGAAAAAAAAGAAAATGCTGAAGACTAATGAAACATCGCTGTATCGCGTGATGATTTGTAAACTCTCTCCTTCTGAGTAAACGCGGCCGCTCGCTCCTGACGTGTTAAATCCTCCTAAGCGAAGCATCAAAGAGAGTTTTCCTTGACCAGCACGGAGGTAAATGGACTCTTCGATTTGATATCTCTCAGGTGCGTCTTCGTCGATAAAGCGGGACAAAAGGAATCAAACGTCCCGGCTTGCGTTTTGCTCAGGTTTGTTTGCGAGACGATTGCGCGTGATGAGGGAGTAAGAGGAGGACAGATGATCGCCTAATAACCGAGTCCCCGCAAAAAAAATTCACAACCCCCCCCCACCGCCGCTGCACGTGATGCGTAGAAAGACACCTTGATTAAATAAAGAAGCTAAAAACCTGTTTATCAAAGTAGAAAAATCGGTGTGTGTGTTTGTGCTCTACAAGCAGGAAGTGCAAATGATTCAAAAAGAGAGAAATAACAAGGAATGTCGGTCATACAGGACAGTTAACATCTTGTCTTAATTTTCTGAGATGTTCAGAAAGGAGTGGAGGACGAGTAAATTAGTGGTCGTGGTTGATCAGAAACAGGCACTTGTGATGAGCGAGTCACATGACTTCTGGTGGCATTACTCCCTTAATGCAAAAAAAATAAATAAAAGGACCGTTTGTTGTCTTTAGAGCTTCATCGTGTGTGTTTATAGCAGTTTAATTGAAGACTGCAAAAAAAAAATCTCAGAAACATGCACGGTTGACTCTGTCGATTTGCCCCATAAATCATCCCGGTGCTCAGACAACTCGTCCAGACACAAATTCTGATGATCGATGACCTGTTTAGCTTTGATTTTTGAAAGCGACGAGCTCGCCTCTGAGACGTCACGCGGGAAGGGAAGAAAAAGAAGAAGATGAAGCACGGGCAGGACACACGTCACGTTTTTCTCGTCAAATTATCTCGCAAAAACGAGTGCGCCGTTATTAAGGCAGGCCTCCGGAACGCCGTCGGGACATGGGTGGGGTGGGGGGGTGAGACGGGAGGCATTTAGTGGTGCGAGAGAGAGAGAGAGAGAGAGAGAGAGAGAGACGGGACGGATTTGCATTAGCAGCACTGTAATGTGTGCATGATTTGTGATATACAGCAGTCATCAACAAACTAATTCCTCAGTCCTGCGTGCCTAACACAGCGCTATAAATATTAGCCTAGCAAGACGCACACGCGCACGTAAATCAGACAGAGAGAGAAAGAAGGAGAGAAAAATGGGGGACACGAGCAAATGAAGAGCAACGCAGCTCTCGGGGACGGGAAATTAACATAAACAGGGTGCGTTTTAAATTCTGACTTAAAACCCCCCGTGCTCTTGAGCTGGATTACAATTAGAGAAATTAGAACGGACGCGGGCGAGCTGTGAATTTTTCATGTGTCCTCTAAATGAGCGAGCGCCTCGGTGCTGATTGGAGACGTGAATTATTCATTCTTAACATGCAGGCGCTGTTAGAGATGGAGCAGACGAAGGCGAGGTGTCTCTTGGACTGACACAGTGGCATGACATGCGGCCAGACTCCAGCTGGTGGCTCTCTTCTCCTGTGTGTGTGTGTGTGTGTGTGTGTGTAGGGGATTCAGAGCTTAAGCTTTGCCAGATGAGGAAAAGAAAGACAGAAAGTACTATCATGAGAGGGAGGAGAAAAAAAAAAAAAAAAAAAAAAAACAAGAGGGAAGCCTGGCTGGTGAGCGAACGACTGTTTAGAGCTGCTGTAGCGCAAGTGAGAACAGGAACATAAAAACATTCAATAAAACCGAATACGACATTAAACAATGGAGAAATAACATGAGGAGAAAAAAAACAAAGAGGTCGAGCTGTTCCAAACCGCCATGGTGATGTGGTGGATCGTGGTGTCATCAGTTCGGTGTTGTTAAGACCGGCTTCGCTTTATCACAACATCCGGTCATTGATTATTTATTTTTCCTCCAACTGTCCGACATCACCAAGGAGTTTTATTCCTTTAAAATGTAACAAAAGGCCACGTTCACATCACTGTCCTGACGTAAATCAAATCTGCTGTTTTGCTCTAATGGAACACATATCAGATTTTTTTAGATCAGATACATATCCGATACATGATCATGTGACTTGAATGAGGCTGGTCCGATTAGAATTCGTGCGGCTTTTTGCCTCTGCACGTACGTAGGCCGTGCTGGGGCTCGAACCCCTGACCTTCCGATCAGAAACCCAGTTATCCCACAGCTTTAAGCGTTTGAGCCACCACTGCCCTGAAAGAGCTAAAGTGAGGCGTCTGGCTTTCTTCCTTCTTCTTCCTATTCGCACAAATATGACATGTTATAGCCCAGACAGCGCGAGCAAAGACGTATCGATGTGCGCGTGTGTGCCGTTTCCTGAGGACAGATCCATTCACTTTAAAGTCAAATAAAAGCCTCTTGTAATTGTGAACCGTCATGACACACAAATCCGATCTGACCAAAGATTTGGAATTGAACGGCGTTGCTTGTGATGTCAATGTACCCAAAATCTTCGAGCTCTCCAAAAGGTTAATGTTCCTGCTGATCTACATCTCAGATTCCTCATTCTGGATACTTGATTTTCACTCCTTTTCCAAACTAGTGTCTGTAGCTTGAAATGAACTGCCTCTAAAGACCCCTTTGAAAAAGTGCATTGTCCTCGCCAATCAGAACTCAACCAATGGAAATGTTCACATTTGGGATCTTATTGACCTTCTGCATTTCTGACAAACGAAATAAAAAGAAAACAAGCGTGAAAAATCATTAATTCACTATGACGTCCATAATATTTAGCGACATGAGAGTTACAGCACAACCAGAGCTGAGGAATGCTACGTTGGGCGTTAGTGGTTAGATGAGGCTGACAGCTAACATAGCCTGTTTTAAGAGCTAAAAATTGCTAGATTAGCTTTTAGCAGTTAGCTGCTACTCATTATATTCTAGCGGTATTTACTTTAGCTCTTAAAAAAGTGGCAGAGTTCGGCAGAACTGGATGGAGCTGAGCATTAGGCCAGGGGGGACACACATGAACATCTAAACATGACTAAAAAGTGAGTATTGCATAATAGGTGTCCTTTAAAGAAAAAAAAAGAAAGAAGTGAAAAGGAAACCTGATGAAGTTCAGAGAAAACAGAAACACATGAAGGTGACAATGAGACCAATACACACACACAGACACTCTTTGACATTCACTATGAGAGGACACGCATGTGAAGTCCACGCCGGCGATGCTCGGCCCCGCCTCCGCTCGCCTTTAGCTCCAGCCAGCCGGAAGGAATGATGCGAGGAAGGAAGGAAGGAAGGAGCTCTGGTATTCGGATGGTTGAGTGCAGCGTCAGAAGGAGAAAAAGCCCCAAACGGCGAGCTAAAGCGCTCCCCCATCTTCACACGCTTGATTTCACCCCTTAATTAGAGTCATTCATCAGCGTGGCGGAGAGACGAGGCGGCCGCTCGCCACGCCACACCTTGCCACCTGTCAAAATTACAGCTTTGGCGTCGAGCACCATTCCTCAAACAGTTATTTTCTACAAGCGTGGCTGCGTCTCACAATTCACTATTTACTACGGTCTTGCCCCTGCTGCTCTCCCTCTCTGTCTCTCTCTCTCTCTCACACACACACACACACACACAGCGAGGAGGACGAGGCAGTCGTAATGTCAGTGTCAGGCGGTGTTAATAATCATTAAGCTGTAGATCAATCCCAATTAAAGCCCATTAGCAGTTTTATTACACACATGATTATTGTTTTCATAATTCACACAAACACGCGTGTGTTTGTCCTTGACATGTGAGCGGAAAAAAAAAAGGTGTGATGACTTTCCAAACAAAGGATACAAAACAAACAAACAAAAACAACAAAAAATCACATGAGGCTCGATAACAATGAAAGAAAAAAAAAGAGGCCAGTTTATATTTCATTTTTAAATTTAGATGAAAAAAGCAAGCTTCCAAAGGCTTTTCACACACCAATGCCATGCTGTGACAGGAAAACAATCAGCGACAGAGTTGCTTTAATATTCTTTTTCTTTCATTTTTTTTTTTTTACTACAACAGCACTCCTGAGGGGTTTTATTCCTATTAGATCAAAGCAACTTGACCACAGTTATTTTTATTTATTAAATATAAATTACTTTTATTCTTTTGGTAAATAAAACAAGTCGACACTGCAGGCTGCTTTCATAAACGTTAAAGATAATATGAGAAAAAAAGATGAAGACGGAAACTTCACTATGATAACAAGTTTGTGTGTCATGCTGTTATCCATGCGTGATTGTGAAGGAGCTGTTGCCATAGAAACGATAACATATTAGAAAGAGCGCATTAATTATAAATAAAGCTGAACCAATCAGAATCCAGAATGCAGCAGCGCTGTGTGGGATAAACGATGAGTACTGCTGTTTCTGCTCTGAGACGCTCGTATAAACCCGATCGTACGGCAGAGCGGCTCCTGGATGTCACATGACCGCTGCAACACACTCGATCATAAAATTTGAAAAACACCACTCAGTGCATGTATTTGGATTTGTTGGAGGAAACCAAAGATCCTGGAAAAAAAAAAAATACCAAGTATGGGGAGAACATGCAAACTCCACACGCACACACACACGCACACACTGGAGGAGGGATTAAAACCACCAGCCCTAGATGTGTGAAGTGACCACTAAGCTCCTGTTTCGCCCAGAACGGACAACTTTTTGAGAAAAAACAAGAAAACATGGACCAAGCAAATTCTAGAGGACCTAAAGACGAAGACAACCGATCGCATCCAGGCCTGGACCATCGAAAAGCATGCGGAGGTGTCATGAACAAAGTCAGCGTACTGGCTGTCGAGTCAACCCACCCTCCAACCGCCAGCATGGGATTGAATAAGAAGAATCTGTTTTTTGGCCCTTCATTAAGAAATCCAGTCCAGACACGACGCTGAACGCATATTCAGACTCGTGCGCAGATGAGACGAGCACAGGCGCCCGTCTTAATCGCCGTATTGATCACGTCGTTGTCGTCCTTCGCTTCATTACAGGGTCTCAAATATTCCTTCAGGGCTTTCCTTCCACCTTGGAGACTAACTTTACCTGTTAAAGCACGCAATATCGGGAAAAAAAAAAAAAAAAACGTAATTACTGGTGGATATTAAAAGTTCCGTAAATATTAAACTTTATATCAATTTTCACTTTTTTTTTTTAGTTCTAGTTTTGCTAATTTAGTTAAAGCTAAATTTCCATATATATAACCGTAGAGGGGGAAAAACGCGGTTTGTGATGGTGAATTATTACCGTATTTACCCTACAGAACTGATACCAAAGAAAACGACAGCGTGTACCAAAGAAAACACACTTGCATGAATTATGGTATGTATAGAGGGGTAACGTCTGAATTTTAAATTCTAGCACTGCGGGAGACACAGCAGTACATTACTGTACATTGTACGGGTTTACCTTTACATCCTGTTTTTTTTTTTTTTTGCGTAATGTATTAAGCTGAATTTGTACTAAAAATGAAAGTGTTTTGGGGACATATTTAGGGTTTAAACTATAAAATTTGCCATTTATAGGCATTTGTTTTTGACCACAATTTGCGGGTGCTCTAGGAACTTAACCCCCATGAATTTCTGGGGTCGACTGTATTCATAAAATCATGATACTGACAAAATCGCAATACAAATCTAACGGGCACCTGGGTATGGTGATGATATTGTATCGGGTGAACCCTGCTCGTTCCTGTCCATGCTCTCCAAGAACCAGATTGTTTGTCACACAGTGTTTTCTAAAGAGTCAACATTAAATCTGATTATGGTATAGAGAAAAAAAAAAATCCTAACCACTGACTCGAGGGTTAATAAGAAACATGGGTGTATTTTTATTTGTCCTTCTACACACTCCGCGTCTTTAGACACAAAAGAAGGACGACTCAAAGCTTCGGAAATGCAAACATATTTCATCTTCAATTTAATTTATTTATTTTTTCATAACTCTGGAAGCCCACGAAGGAGATTCAATTAGGTTTTCTGATTGGGGCGCTGGCATTCTGCTGGGTCATTCAAAGGTTAAAGAATTCGGTGCTACAACAAACATGATTATGCCACTGTAGCATTTGATCAATTGCCATGTTTATCATGTGAGCCTGAGCCATGCTGAGATCTCAAACCCCCCCCCCCCCATACTGCTGCAGGTAATCGCAGGGCTGGATGAGGGTTTTTTCCCCCCTTGTCTTTGTTTCAAACACTTCCTGATGACGGGAATGAAACAAACAAAAAGAAATAGCGATGTACGTACAGTATGCAGCACCGGAGTCAATGATGCCGAGAGCAGAGTGCACATTAAATCATTTTTATATAGTGAAGGTACAGGTAACGTAATGTCATTTCCTTCTCTCTTTTTACTGCTCTCTCTCTCTCTCTCTCTCTCAGTCACTCCTTGAGAAAGAAATAATCGGGAAAAAAAATTATCAAATATTTAATTTGATAAGTCATGAGTTCAGGGTCTGTTCTCTTTGCTTCGTACCACAGACGACTTTATTTGCATTAATCTGTAAATTAAAATATCGCCGTGCTCCAGAGATCAAATATTGTAATTACCAAATATGCATATTGGGAATTTTTTTTTTTTTTTTTAAAAGAAAGAAAGATGTGTAAGATGCGAACATGACACACTTCAGTTTTTTCTGCATGACATCATTCCGTACACACTTGAGATTACATTACCATTAATGTGGCTTCCATAGGAATTGAAAATATCTTCAATATCCAGATTGTTTTGTATATTGTCAAGCTGTAAATAAAGACTGTAAGCAATAAGCAACCGAGAAATCCTGTCTCTTCATCTCTAATCACTGGCCCAAACACGGAGGAAAGAAAAAAGAAAAAAAGGAAAAGAAATGAAGAATACAGAGAGGGAGAGAGGAAGAAAAAAAAAAAAAACACTCCACAACAGGGGAAAGGTGAGTGTGTGAATAATGCATGAAGAGTTTTATATAGGGAGTGACGCTTGTCAATCACGGCCGCCTAAATCAGGACGACTCGGATCATTTCCCTGGCAGAGTATCAGATATTCATGTTGGAGAATCGGGTGTATTTAAAAAAAAAAAAAACAGACACAAAAGGAGTATTTAGACAGGAGGGATATCCCTGGCTGTGCTTTAATTAGAGCCGCGGAGGCCTTGGGTGTCATCGCCGGAGCCCCGATAACTCGAGCGCACGCATTCGATATCTGTATTTACATGCCAGGATCACTGAGCAAACAAGCTCATTTAAAAGTTCATATGCTAATGGATGACATTTAAAGCAAACTTTACACGAGAAAAGGACATACAAAAGGCAAAAGGCTTTGATTCTTTTCTTTTCTCCTTTTTTTTTCTCCCCCTCTTGCTGTGGAACTTCTCAAGCTTTTCCATATTCATTAAAATCTCTCTTATACCAGACGACGCAGACGGTCTTTCACGTCGACGATTTTGTTTATTCGAACTTAGATAGAAATCGTGAGACGTACAAATGAGACGATTTTAGGAAATGGTGAGTGATCCTCAAGTGTGTGTGTGCGTGTGTGTAGTGATTACTCTGACTTGGTGATGTAGGTCACCTCAATCAGGTGTCAAAGTTACTAACTCTTAATGAGCTTCTACTGTAATACAGGTACAGTAGGAGAGATTTGAGGACAAAAAAAAATCATTACGTGTGCTAAAGTCAAAACATTTAGGACTTAATTCATTACAATTAATTTAAAACATTAATTAATGACAACCTGAAACAGATTGTACTTATAATTTCATCCATAGTGTGAACTGGTTTGTTAGTACAGAAGAGGATTAAATAAGTAAATAAATAAATAAATAAATAGGGTTCTGACGTTAATCTAAGAATTCAGATCTTTTTTCTGAGAAAAATGTCAGAACTCAATAATTTTTTTTTTTAATGCTTTATACTATCTCTAAAAAAACATTTCATAAAAGCATGTATTAAGTCTGTAAGGAGTCTCCAGTGTCAGAGCTTTGTACCTTGTACCAATTGTAGGTAAATCTGTTTAAGGTTTAAAATTTTAGGAGATGATTTCACTTTTTTTTTTTTTGGTTTCTTGCTAACGTGACAAGCTGCTCTTTTTTTCATCTTATTAACTTCAAGAGAGAGAGAAAAGAGAAAGAGAGAGGCGGGTGAGAGAACGAGTGCATATAATCCCGCTGTAACATAAATGTTGAGTCTTGTAGTGTTCTTTAATAAATGTTTTTAATAATCGCTATCAAACTACTGTAGTGTAATAGAGATTAAACATTTCTGAATGTTAAACTTTGGTTGTGTGAGAGTGACCACCCTTCATTACAACAATTCTGTCACTGATTGTTTCGATATAACAGCATGACACGGGGTGTGCTCCTGGTCTGAATCTGGAGACAAACAATTTACCAGAATATCTCAGAATTCAAATAAATAATAATAATAATAATTACAAAATAATCATAATGAATAACACGTAATAGGAATAAAAGTTATTTGACTGCTACTACAGACATTTTTTTTTATTTTATGAATAAATCCTGTTACAAGTAATTAATCACATAAAAATGGAATTTATGCTGCAATTTATTACGGGTAATATTTACATAGTCACATCATCTCTGCCATTATTTTCTGTTGGCCTGAATAAATATGACAGAACAGTAAATGATGCATTTAATAGTTAAACATCCTGTTAGAAATTTCAATCGCATTATGATTTTTTCTTTTTTATCAACTTGTGCAGGCCTGGTATAGAAAAGGAAATTTAAAGACGGATTCCGTTTAAGAATACAAGATTTACACATATGTATAATGAAATGTGACACACAAAACACTTTTTGGAACTGTAAAGATACGAAATAAATATGACGAAGACATATACAGTAGGAGTATGAATCATGTTTAATTATGCAAATTGACTTGAAATGTGTTAAAATCAGGTGACGTCCATCTTCCAAACTGCTATGCTATAAAGAAAAAAAAATGTCCAGTACCACTTTGCGTTTCTTCTTTTATCGTGAAATCTGTTACTTTTTGTTTGTGCGTCTTTCCTTTCAGCTCGGAGTCAAATGTGTTTCTTCATTAATAATTATAATGAGCCTACACTAATGACTAAGTACAACTTTTGGAAACGCTTGTTAAAATGACTTCCTCCTCATTAAAACTTATTTCACATTTATTTTGAGAGGATTTCTCATGTAAGATTATTTTTTTTTGTAACTAAATTAATATTTTAATCATCGCATAAATGTTTAGGCATTAAAATGATTATTGTGATTATTTGGGGTAAAATCCTTTTTTTAACGAGGTCTGAAGTTAGTGCACTTGTTCACATACAACTACAACTTTAAGAAGGTGGGAAGAATTTAAAGACAAGTCTGTGTATGTTAGAGATTTGATTTAAAAAAATCACTCTGCAACAATTTTGAAACATATTACGATTGTGATTTAAATTGCAATATTTAAATATTAAATGTACTGTTTTGTTTTCAAATATATTTCTCAAATAAAAACACAGGTGCTCTCACTAAAAGGATTTGCTAATATTTATTTATCACTTTAAAAGTAAAAAAAAAAAAAAAAAAAACATTTACTTAAATCGACAAACCTGACATCAATTCCTGACTTTGCGCATATAACCTGCAATCAGCAATTTCCCTCAGGATCAATAAAGATTTATCATATAATCTGTAATAACAGACTTGTCAGACTTTTGAGATTACATAATTGCACAGGTTCATATTGCCACAGTATTTAGTTTTTTTATTTAATTATGCAAAGCAGCACTAGTGAAACTGTAAGTTCCTATAAACAAATGACACGTTTATTTCACGTAGGTCTTAATAACCGAGTCCTCGTTCTCACGTGAGTCTGCGTGGGAAACGTTATTTTGGTTTTGTTATTCTCCTCTGCAACTCCTATGACTTTTCCTTTTTTTTTCTCAATGCTGAGTGTTTTGACACAAAAAGAAAACCACAATGTCAACCAATTGGAGCTCGCTTAAGCAACCTTGATGATCGATTGGTGGAGCGTTGGAAGAAGCCGGGACGCATATCTGCAGTGTGCTGTTCAAACTGCTCATTCATTAAAACATGCTCTTCCTTATTGATTTTGGCTTAAGTAATGAGAAAGCTTATCCAAAAATCTTTAGCGTTTGGGCTCAAGTTAAGGAAATCGATGGCACCGTTTCCCATTTGAACAGCAGATGTGAATTTTATGTACAAAAGACAAGATAAACCTAGAATCACATAAATCAATAAGGATTTGACGATGCGACGAAGACGTCGTGAATTGGAAGTGAATTCGGAGTTAATTAAAGCTAGATGTAAACATATCAAGGCCAATTAGTGTATTTATTTTTTTTATATGATTAATCAATTCTGCACATTTGAAAAAGTCGCCCAGGTAGAGCCGTGATCATCAGCCATGTTGCTGTAGATGCTCTAAATCTAAATTTAGCTCCACAATGAATAAATCTGATGATTTAATTAATTATTATTTTCATTAAGACAACGATAAACTATTATCAATCAATCAATCAACATTTATTTATATAGCACTTTACAGCAACCTAAGTTGAACCAAAGTGCTTCACAGGACTAAAAATGACAATAAAATTGCAATAAAAATAGAAATAAAAATTTAGGAAAAAATAAATGAACAATATAAATGAAAATTATAGTAACAGTAATAATAATAACAATAATAATAATAGAAATAAATAAAA
>JAQQZS010000019.1:20200313-20210536 GCA_030068045.1 Platyallabes tihoni | reverse complement strand
TTTAAGTGCTTCAGAAGAATTTGGCACAATTGGCAGATAGATTTGTAAATCATCTGCATATAGATGAAAAGAAACATCGTGCTTTGAAATGATCGACCCTAATGGCAGCATGTACAAGGAAAATAAAACAGGGCCCAAAATGGATATTAGACAATTTCTAGGAAACAAAAACCCACCTGTGATATTATTGTAAAAAAAATATATACAAAAACTTTTCCTTAAAAATACATGTTTTACAAAATGACACCACTATATAAAAAGTTTTAATCTGTCATTAGATTTAAATCTTGTGTTGTCCCCATAACCAAGAGGGCGTGGCTTATCTGATTGACAAGGATAAAAAAATATGTATTTTATAAAATAAAAAATAATTTAAAAACACAAGCTAGATAGAAAAACCAAAGCTGGTGACCTGGGAATTCTTCCTCCTCTTCATCCTCCTCCCTTCAGTGCCAGATGAGCTACGTCGCTAAGCTACATTTCCCAAGGATCGTTTCCGCTCTCATTAATATTCATTCCAGCGTGATTCCGAGTACATGTGCGACATGACGAGGGTTTGATGTACGCCACGTCTCGAGCTTTAACGCCACATTTCCTGGAACATGAACACACACTGAAGACTTTCTCTTGTCAGTCTTCAAAAATAACACATGTGGCACAGAGAGGTACGTGCCCCCCCCCACCCCCCCCCCCCCCAATCACATCCCTTCTTCCATCTCTTCTCAACTCCCCCAACCTCAAAACATTCTATAATGCAGGATTGGTTTAATCACATGTAAGGAATAACCAGGCACACCTTTACAGCTGCAGAGATAAGAGTGTCTTTTTTTTCCAGAAGAGCTGGAGATGATGAGGTGACGTGGAAAGATGATGTAGATCACCATGTTCATCCAATGTTATCATGAAAGCTTCACACTTTTTATGATTTAAAATGTAATATTCTGCATAAAAATGAAAGAAAGAAAAAGCAGCAAAAGAGGAAGAACTTACGCAGCAGGGACACTTCCACCATAGCAACCTTCTCACAAACCCGGGTCATCCAGGTAGGTTTCAAATCAGGAACCCTAAACCTTCTGAAGAAACCAAGCCATCCAGGTAGGGTTCCACATCATGAACCCTTTCAAAGAGAAACATTTCCACCAGAGGATTACATCTTTTTCAGGAGCTTACGCAGCAGGTACACTTCCACCATACTGTAGCAACCTTCTCACAAACCCAGGACATCCAGGTAAGTTTCCACATCAGGGACTATAAACATTCTGAAGAACCCCCAGGACATCCAGGTATGTTTCCACCTCAGGAACCTTCTTAAAGAACTCACCAAGCAGGAATAATGTCAATCTAGGAACCTATTCAAGAACCCTAAAAAAAAACCAGGCGTATTCCCACCACATGCATGTTCTCAGGAACTTAGCATATATCTATATCTGAAGGCTTTTTAATGATTTGATTTTTTTTTTTTTAAAAAACTGACAACTGAGATGAATTCTTTTCAAGAAAAAACATTTCCACCACAGTTTCCATCTTTTTCAGGATCTTACACAGTAGTTACATTTCCACTATAGGAACCTTTTAAGAACACTTAAACTTCAGGAGCCCTAAAACGTCACAAGAACATAGGACATCCACCACAGGGCCTCTGAATGTTGTCAAGAACCCAAGACATCTAGGTGTTTTCCACCACAAGTACCTTCTTCAGAAAGTCACATTAATTTAATTTCACAGAACTATCCAGCATGTCATCAAAAGGCTTTTGCAGGAATCCAGGAACAAGTGCAATTCTACAAAGGAAACATTTAAGAATGGATAAATTTACAATGGATCCTTTTCCACTAAAATTGTCCATCAGTTTCAGGGTAAGAATCTGATGTAAGAATCTTTTTGGGAGCCCATAAACTCAGGAGTGCAGAAGCTCCAGGGTTTTTCCTTCATACTGTAAGAACCTTCTCTGACAGCAAACTCAGACAGCAGCCTGAAAGCCGCCATGTTTCCACCACAGACCCCTTCTTAAAAACTCTGGACCATTCTCGTCTCCCTCAGCAGGTTTTCTCTGGAGCTCAGAACAAGTACACGTCCACCACAGGTCCGTTTCTCGAAGACAGGAACATCAAATGGGTGTGTTTTCACTACAAAGAAGATGAGAGGACCACATTCCTTGGTTTCTTTTTAGTTCCTACGCCAATCTTTATATTTTCTAAAATGTTTTTAACCTTATAGCGACTGTTTAGCACGTTAGCCTACCAACTGAGGTGCTAAGCAGTTAGCGCTTCTTTACAGGTTAAAGTCAAAGTGCGATATAAGTAAGGCTGCTTCGAGACATTAGGATCACTTTTAAAGTAAACCACTTAGACTAATGTGGTGCCTTCGAATGCTATTTCATCTTTTGCTTCCCGTCCTGCGACAATATTCAAAGTTAATCTGTTTTTCCCTCTACTTAAGCCGGACACCTCCATTTGCAATTCGGATAAGATGGATTGTAATTAGAGGCCAGATCATTTTACACACACAATCAGACTGGGGCGCAGGATTGACGAATCAGCAAATCTGATGAATTATCGTTTCATGGCGACGCGCTCCCATTAGGCCATGTTGGTGTGCTTTTTAGCCTCTAATGCACGGACCTCCAGCTCGGTTCCAAGCACACGTTGCCATTAGTGAGCGTAATGGACACTTCTTATGCAAAGTGGCCAGGAGCTAAGGCGACACGGCAGAAATGGGATTAAAATATTGCAACCTCCTCAAGATTTGAGTGAGACGACAGGCACCATGGCGGTGCTTCTTTCTCTCTCTCTCACTCTCTCTCTCACTCACTTTGAAAGAGGACAGCGGTGCTCAAAAGCAGTCACTTCATCATATTGTTTGTTCCTGTAATGCTGAAAACCTGCTTACCTCAAATAATACTACGAAACAACTTTCCACAAACTTTCTTTTTGTTACTTTTGGCTGCTTGGCATTTCTAAAAAGCTTAGATTCTGAAAAATTGGTCTTTGAAAGTTTTACAAAGTCATGTTTTCACACGCCCCCTTTTTATTTTGTGACATCACCATCATCATATCCCTGCTGTTAATGCTGCTGACTCCAGAAATATGGCAACAGTCCATGAAAATAGGCAAGAAATAATTTTATAAAATTACACACTGTGCTTCAGATGAGAAAAAATCTAATCCTGTAGAATCCTTCCATAAATATTAAATAAACAAACAAAATAAAAAACCCCATCATCAGTTATACTTTTTCCCCTTCTTTTTGGGCTGTTACTATTAAACCAAATTGCTATTGTTGTATATACAGTATATATAACACATGCACCAATCAACTACAACACCAACCGCTGCCAGGATGAAATGAATAATATTGATTATCTTGGCACCGGTCAAGGAGTGGCGAGTGAACAGTCAGGTCTCAAAATGGATGTTTTGGAACAAGGAAAAATAAGCAAGTTTAAGAAGGTTAGTGACTTTGACATGGTCAAGATGACTGGATCAGCATATCTCCAAAACAGCAGGTCTTCTGAGATGTTCTTGATCTGTAGTAGTCTGCGTTTAGAAAAAAATGCTCCAAGGAAGGACAGTCGACAGGTTCATGGGCTCCCAAGGCTCATTTATATGTGTGGAGATCAAAGACTACTCCATCTGGTCCGATCCCACAGAAGAGTTACTGTAGAACAAAGTGCTGAAAAAGTGAATGGTTTCAAAAGACAGGAGTCAAAAACACACAGTGCATTGTAGTTTGTTGCATAGTTTGTTGCACACCCGGTCAGGGTGCCAATACTGACCTGTGTCCACCACCAGAAGCACCAACAATGGACACATTCAATTCAATTTTATTTGTGTAGCACTTTTAACAACTGTCATTGTCGCAGAGCAGCTTTACACAATCAAAAGAAAATTATAAAATGTGATAAATGTGTATGAATCAAAATGATCATATTGTCCCTGATGAGCAAGCCGAGTGTGAAGGTGGAAAGAAAAAAACTTCTTGAGATTACAATAGGAAGAAACCTTGAGAGGAACCAGACTCAACAGGGAACCCGTCCTCATTTGGGTGACTTGTCGGAAAGTAGGGGTTGTTTGCAGTCATACTTTGTGTTAGGAGGCTGGAAGTTCAGTCCACCAACAGATGATGTCTTTAAGTTAATATGGAGTCCAATTCATTATTGGAGTCTCAGGTAGACTGTAGGAAATTCCAGTCCATACTGGACATCAGAACTGGACCACAGTGCAATGGAAGAAGAAGGCCTGGTCTGATGGGTCACATTTTCTTTTACATCATGTGGATGGCTGGTGTGTGTGTGCGTGTGCGTTGCTTACCTGGGGAAGAGATGGAACCAGGATGCACTATGGGAAGAAAGTGAGCCGGCAGAGGCATTGTGATGCCCTGGATGATGTTCTGCTGAGAAACCTTGGGTCCTGCTTTTCATCTGGATGTTACTTTGACACGCAACACCTACCTAAACATCGCTGCAGACCAAGTATCATGGAGGCGGTGTTCCCTGATGGCAGTGGCCTCTATCAGCAGGATAGAACATGACAAAGAGTTTGAGGTGTTGACCTGACCTCCAAATTCTCTAGATCTCAATCTTATAAAGCATCTGTGAGATGCGCTGGAAAAACAAATCCAATCCATGGAGGCCCGACCTCACAACTCACAGGATCTTCTACTGACGGCTTGGTGCCAGATACCACACACACACACCTCCAGAGGACTAGCGGAGTGCAGGTTTAAGCGGGTCAGGGCTGTTTTGGGGGCACAAGGGGAACTACTTTACACTAGTCAGGTGGTTGTTTGGTGTATATAAATATTGTGATATGCCATGACCTGACATACTGTAGAAATATCACGATTTCATGTAACTATAAAAGAAGCTGTTTTTCTTTTTTATGTGATATTTCTCAAAGTCTAAACAAATCTTTTTAGTATTACATAAGAACAAAAGCTTTCATAAACAGGAGCTAACGAGCACTTGCTAATAAGATTAATATATTACTTGAATGGTTGCCCGTGGTGGCTCAATCATCTTTCAGCTTGATGAAAATTACGCCGTCTATTTACATGCAAATACAAATTAGCTCTCGCCGTTGTGCAGATTAGAGAGAGCTCTTAGTGGGGCAAAAAAAAACAAGAGTGTCTCTTCTGAAGAGGGCATCTGCGTCCCGCTCTCAACATCCTGCAGGGAAAAGAGCGATGGAGTGAAGTGAAGAGCGCGAGGTGCCAGTGCCAGAGAAAAGCTGGAACCGTGACAAGCTTGGAAAAGAGTCCCAACAGGCCACATTATGGATTAATTAGCGGGCGAGTGAGTGGCACCTCTCTGAGGACGCCGCAACAGCCCGGAATTACAGTAAATAAAAAAATAAACAAGCAAACAGACGTGGACCAGCTGATGACGTTCGAGTCTAATGATATTCGCGCCTCATTACAATTACAAGGTACACAAACTGAGCACAAAAGGGATT
Source organism: Platyallabes tihoni (assembly GCA_030068045.1). NCBI lineage: Eukaryota > Metazoa > Chordata > Actinopteri > Siluriformes > Clariidae > Platyallabes > Platyallabes tihoni. The sequence goes on along the minus strand of JAQQZS010000019.1, from coordinate 20,205,083 downwards.
CATTAGCGGTATTATGAGTTCATTTAAATGCGGGAATAAAAGCAAGGATACAGACGTGTGACAACGTGCTGGCAAACTTCCAAGCTTTGATCCTGATGCACGAGTGCGCTTGAGAGTCCCTGATGCGTTGCCAAGGTTAACGATATTATTGCGGTTATTTGCATATTTAATTACGTTCCTTGTTAAGGATAAGTGCTGTTTATTCAATTTGCTCCGTTTTGTTCCCGGCACATTTTCAATAAGGCTCAATAAGTCAGTCTGGCAAAAAGATTGTGTTTGTGTGTTTGGGTGTGTGTGTGTGTGTGTGTGTGTGTGAGAGAGAGAGAGAGAGAGAGAGAGAGCGAGAGAAAGATGGTGGGTGTTAATCTCAACATGCATTCATCAATTCAGTACAACAGATGCTAACAATCAGCTGCTCTCTCAACAAGATCTCCTCAATCTTTCATTATCATTATTCCATTTTAGCGTAATTATCCAGGAGCTGACTCGAGTCTCGGTCCAGAGGGCCGACGCGGAGGATACGTTTAATACGTCACCGGTATCGGCTGCACGGGGCTCTCATAAAACACGTTCTCCGGAATTAAGCATTTTCTCATTAGCCAAAGGCTATTGGACTTATAAATTATTCATCTCTTCTTCACAATGGAACATTAATCAATTATGAAGATATAAAGAAATTAAACACGGGGGACGAAATTGCCTTTTCATATTAATATGCAGACACGTGGCAGCGCTACCGCTTCCCGATCAATACTTTCCTGATTAATTTGGACAATTTGCCCGACGACGTGATCGCTGTACGAGCCAGCCGGCTTGTTTGTTTTGGCTCGGATTTAATTTTTTATAAGACGTAGGAGGAACATCACCTTTTCCCTGCACTGCAAGTCTGAAAGTCGGGGCATCATAAAACGCACAAGCACCTCGAGGGATCGGCGTCGACGGGAGGCACTGCGATTGGTTTGAACCTCGTGGCACTCAAATTTGTTTTTAATGCATTTTTAAAGTTTTATTGGCATTCAGGTGCACGTGGGGAATAGAACTCATCCATTCAAAGTGCTGACCCTGTTTGTATTAACAGATGAGGCAAATCTGCTGCAACATTCGGTCGAGACACAAAGTCTCAAGAAATACCGTAGGGCCTGGACTCCAGGCGGAGACGCTACTGGTGTAATATTATAAAAATGAAGCAGGAGGAGAACAATAGTTTTACATCTCACTTGTCAGACATGAGCGCTCAGAGAGGCAAAAATAAAATCATGGTAATAAAAAATTTTTATACAAGCTTGATCCTTCATTTGCTCTAATATAAATTCAGATCAATTAAATATTTTAAAGCTATGAATTCTATTATTAAATCAATATATTACTTTATATTAAATACTATTTTATGTTATTCATTTAAGATACAGCACACTGAACATTTTGTTTTCTTTAAAATAATATGCAGAAAAAACTAAGTATTTTTAAACGGTCCTTACATAGTTTATGTACGTTTAATTTATACAAATCTCTTAATCCAGATTATAAAGATGATGTAATGTTTCGCACATTTTTTTTCATTTAATCTTTAAACCCATCTACAGCTGTACAGTATATAACTGATTAGTGGGCGGGGCTATGGACATACACCGATTAGTGGGCAGGGATATGGACAAACAATGTTTAGTGGGCGGGGCTATGCACAAACACTGCCATACCCCTTTTCCACCAAAGTGAACCAGGTGCTAGTTCATGTCTGGTATTAGTGCCGGTTCAGTAGCGAACCTACTAAAAACCACTTTGATTTTAGTGGGCTAGAGAATCACATCACTATGTCACTGTACGTCTCTATTTTCCCGGCAATGCTAGTGCAAAAAAAAATGCTAGTGCCAAGCACAACCACGGCAAACTTCTATATGGATTTGTGAGCGGCTCTCCTGGCTTTATCAAAAAAACAAAATGAGTTGCTTTAAAAAAATATTAGCCTGTTCAGGCTAAACTTGCAAGCACTGCTAACAAACTTGGCTGATTTTAATGATGATAGAAAATGGCGGTTGTCATGGTAACACCGTATTCAGAGAAACCCGACTGCTGCTAAAAAGTAAAAAAAAAATGATGAAGCACCAAGACTGAGCTCAACACCTCACTGCTCATTTCCTGTTTACTTCCTGGTTTATTTATTACATAAATCACATCACACAAAGCAAGTTTAAAATGCAAAGTGTTCCCATTCTATTAAGTTGTGTAAGTTCTTAAACTGTGTTTGTTTTTTTGCGTTTCTTTCACGCTGGACTGTCACTCACTCATTCTCTACAGCACTTATCATGTACAGGGTCACGGGGAGGCCTGGAGCCTAAACCAAGAGGCTTGGGGCACAAGATGGGGTGCCGTTACATTACAGGGCACACACACACAAACACATGCACTCTCTCACACACACTACAAGGAACTTGTAAATGGCAATTAGATTAATCGTCTTGTTTTGGACTGTGAGAGGAAACCCATGAAGTACAGGGAGAGTCTGCAAACTCCATGCACACCCACCTGAGGTGGGAATCGAACTCTAGAACCTGAAGGTGCAAGGCGACAGTGGTAACCAGGGCACAAATTAAAACAGCTGGTATTTGTGTAGTCTCGTTAACAAGACTAGGAACTCTTCTGAAGTCGGGACTGTAAATCGACGTTTCGAGTTACTACCTGTAACTAAAGTCATTATAAAGTTGAGCTGATGTTATATAAACACCATGTGCATGTGCTCGGTGCTGAAGAGCAGCAGAGACACTCGCTGAGTTCTTGCTACATGAAGTAGACCACTGGTACATCTCAATTCGTTTGCTTTATTTAAACCACTTTCGTGTTTATTTTTTGCGAAAAATAACCAAGGATTTATTTTCCTGTCAGCACGAACAAGCCAAAGGCCGGATGGCAGATTATTAAAACTCTCATACGAAACCAAACAAGCAGTAAAGAAACATGTGTCACAATGTCCTTTAGCCCGTCTTTAAGGTGCAAACACTTGCAGTACTGTGATGACATCTTGTCGCAGTAATCCTCATCACACCAGGTTTTCATTACTTTCACAGTTTTCTTCACTTCCCTTCATAATATAAGATAATTAGTGCGGACTGTCAGGTTCGTTCCGCGTAATAATACATGTTATGAGCACTTGTATCTTTGTGCGTATTACCCGGAGCCGTGAATGGAGCCGCTGATGAGGTCAGAGGAAGTTGCATAAAGGATGCGGTGCTATTATTCACCTCCATTACTCCGTTCTTTCTGCTCTCATTACCGGTCGAAGGCAACATTAAAAATGTTTATCTGTTGGCCTTTAAAAATGCGCAGATAAATCCAGGCTCGGTTAAAGGCTCTGCGTCAAAGACTGAGCACTGAAATAGAATTAGAGGTCGTAATACTGCGTTCGTAATCCGCAGGTGATGCGGAGAAAGAGAGAAAAAAAAACACTTCTCGGCCACTTTTTAAACGTTTTAAAGGATGTTATGCCGTTTTGGTTCAAATAAAAGAAATGCTGTGAGTGTAAAAGTGTGTATATCAGTCTTACGGGGCTTGTTTTAAAACTGGGTGATGTGATGTTTAAAACACCGATATTGTGATAAATGATATCATGATGCACTTTATTGTGATATTACAGGTATGAAAGTGTAGTGAAGATCCAAAGGAGGGACGACCAAAGGAAAGAGAAAAAAATAATAATAATGAAGAAGTCTGAACGTCTTCACGATGCAAGTAAAATAAAACACTCTGGAACACGGTGTTAAGGAAAATAATCAAGTCCGGCGCACTCGTCTATGAGCACACGCACCCCTTTCTGCTTTATTTGTCACTTATTACAAGTGTGAGATATACGGCGTAGTAATGAGCGGTCCGCTGGGATAAATGACTCCGGCTTCAGTGCGACTGTCGTGTCCTTCTCCGAGCTCTAAGCACGCTCATAGTGCGAGATCTCATTACTCCAGTGTCCTGGCTCCTCGCTGCTGAAATACGCTTCTGCTAAATGACTACATTTAAATGTAAATGAGACATCAGTAGAAATTTGTCAACCGGGAGAAAATTTCAGATCCTGTTTCTATCGGAGCACAAACGTAATTTACTGTAAAACTGCAGCACGTGTGCTCGGGGCTCGTCTCGGAGAGGAGCGGAAGCTTTTTAAAGGGATTTAAAGGAAAACACACCCGTGAAAACATTACATACTGTATGAATAGAAGCAAGTGGAAGTCTGGATCGCAGGCATCCTGAAGAACTAAAGTTTATTTTTCAGGCCGTTTAGATTTTCCCCCTATTGTGACCTCATATAAGAAGAGCCCCTCCCCCCGGCTTGCTGCTTAGCTCTGCTATTCTCAGAAGGCCCGTGGCTCAGCATTAGCTCATTTAAATTGACACTGAAAAACTTGGGCATTTGGAGGAGGAATGAAATAAATTAAAAGGATATGAAGAAATGGCATCAACACACACACACACACACACACACACACAAAGCAGAAGTTTCAGATTCCTAGATGCCACATTTGCGTTGAGTTGAATTACTGCAGACACTTGACTCGGCTAGTTAGCGATCTTAGACAGTGTTAGCATGGAATATAAACCACTAAAGCGTCGCTGTATGGCTCACTTCAGCTAGAGTTGGGATGAGGGATAAATCCCACTGCATCACTGCAGCACGGCATTTAAAAGAAATTTAAATTAACAAATATAAGAAAGGGCGGCACGGTGGTGTAGTGGTTAGCACTGTCGCCTTGCACCTCCAGGGTCCGGGTTCGATTCCCGGCCAGGCTC
>JAQQZS010000019.1:20186427-20200213 GCA_030068045.1 Platyallabes tihoni | reverse complement strand
CCCGAAGCCTCCTGGGATAGGCTCCAGGCCCCCCGCGACCCTGATCACAGGATAAAGCGGTATAGAAGATGAATGAAAAAATATAAGAAAGTCTTGGTTGTATGCAAGTTTTTCCCACTTAACATTCCCAGTGTTTTTGTCTTCGGACGATTCCCAGTATTCCTAGTTAAAGTATTCCTAAAGCCTTCTGAATCCCAAGACTCCTCTTCACGATTAGATCATATCTAACCCTCATTATTCTTTTAACACTTTGTGCTGCTCGCCTTTACTTCCCTCTACACTGTAATGAGTTACACTCAGGTGTCACTCAGGGCTCGTCCTCGTCTCACACTGTGATTCGTTATGATCTAATTACTAAAACATGGTGTTCTATAAGGCCACAGCTGTCACAGCGAGGTCAGGAGTGCAGAGTGTGTTCATCAGGTTAGTGTTTTTATTACTGAGCTCTTAGAGTTATTAACCTGTTGGACTCTGCACTCTGCACTTAAACTGGATTCAAGTCTGTAAGAAGCAAAACCAAGCAATAACTCATAATCGTACAAATATATATATATATATATATATATATATATATAAAATGAAAAATATGACATTACATTATTAGAAAAATATTATAATTATAATTATATAATTATTTAATTAAAATAAATTTATTATAATTTTCGTATAAAATATTATACAAATATATTATTATATTATAATATTATATATCATAATATAATAATATAATTATAATTATAATAACTATTATTATTACTTATTAATCACTGACAGCTTCAATAAATAGAATTTTTTTAAAAAGTTTTTTTTTTAATTAAATAATAATTTGTACATTTCTTCTTATTTTTTAAGCAAGCTGCAAAATTCGTACCGAGTCGTGTAGAAGTAATCAGCGAGACGATGGTGTGAAGTCGCCGCCCTTTACACTGGTTATGTCCCAGTAACACTGACGTGTTTTGTTCCTCTTATACAGCAGGGATTCGCTTGTGTAACAACATCTTAGTAATTAAAGCTGTAGATACTGTAGACACGCAGACAGACAGACAGACAGACAGACAGACAGACAGACAGACAGACAGACAGACAGCCCCTTGGTGTACTGTATGTGTTTTTCTCACAGCGGATCAGAGTGGGAGTAAAAAAAAAAATTTTATTTATATAAGAAAGCTTGAAGAAAAGAAAGGCGAACTAACCTGCTCAGTGTGTGTGTGTGTGTGTGTGTGTACAGTATATGTGTTCGCTTCTGTACCACGCTCTGCTTACACACCTCTTTACACATCTCCTCCAGAGCTCCTGCAACTCTGCTGCCCTGCAACCACACACACACACACACACACACGCACACACACACAGTTTAGGAATGTAAAAGAAATGCCCATGTTTCTTCGTATCCGTATCGACAGGTTCAGACTGCAACGTTCTAAAAAATAAATAAATTTAAAAAATAAATAAATAAAAACAGAAAGCCAGAGTTTACGTGAGGTTTTAATGCCACAACTATCTGTTTGTAAACGCACACACCGCAGACAATAAAGCAACCGTGAGGTTTAATTTGATGACACTTCATAAGGAGGAGTGGGAAGGAGTACAAAAAATAAAGAAAGAAAGAAAGAAAGAAAGAAACAAAAATCAGGCAGTAGTTGGAACCTCCGGGGCAGGCGATGTTAGCGATTCGTCACATGCGGCGAGCGTTGTGTAATACATAACACATGCAAAGCTCAGGGTGCAACGCGGCGAGTAATATCGCCTCCGCCGCTGCTACAGCGTGCTTCTGTTTAATCGAGAAGGGGGGGGGGGGGGTGTGAAGGTGAAGCAGCTCCTCTACCTCATTCTTCTCCTGGATTCTGTGAGACAAAAGCATCTTAATTTCCTCTTCCGGACATTGAATAATCCTGCTTTTGGTCTTCAGCTGATTCCGCAGATCCTCCACCTGAGCGTTCATAAGGTCGCCTGCCTTCTGCCTGCAAGGGAAAAGGCCATGGAGAATATTAAAAACAACCTTAAGATCTGAAAAACACAAAAAGTGAAGAAGACACTGTATATATATGCTGTATATATACGCACAAAGCAGTAGCGGCTAAAAATAACACCAACCGTGCTTCTCGAAATGGTGTTATAGTCGGGTAGAGCGTTATGAAAGTGACATTTGAACTAAATAAAAAGCCTCAGTGCATGTACGAGCTCAGCTTCAGTGAATTCATTTGCATAAGTTTTAATGGAAAGTCTTTAGCTAAAAACAAACACATTCTCAAATTCACGTCCTGAGAACTACACTGCATTATGGATGTGATGTTAAGCTCCGTGGATTTTAAACACGACTACAGACTTGTACTATGAAAGAGACTCCAGTTGTAGATTTGACATTTTTGTAATTAATGATTTCAGATAAACCGGCACTGACGTCTCAAACTGAGCATCAGAATGAGAGAGAAAGGTGATTCAAGTCACTCTGACCGTGGCGTGGTTGTCGGTGCCAGACGGGCTGGTCTGAGTATTTCTGAAACTCCTGATCTACTGGGATTTTCAAACACTACCATTTCAGAGAATGGACTGAAAGAGAGAAAATACCCCATGAGGGCAGTTCTATGGGTGAAAATGCTTGTTGATGCCCAAAGGTCAGAGGAGAATGGTAAGGCTTGTTCAAGCTGATAGAAAAGCAACAGTAACTCGAGGAACTCCTGTCAGCTAGGAACAGGAAACTGAGGCTACAATTCGCATGGACTCTCCAACTTCAGACAACAGAAGATTGGGGAAACGTTGATGAGTCTCAATTTCTGCTGCAACGGTCTGAATTTGGTGCAAAACTCATGAAAGCATGAATCCATCTTGCCTTGTATCAGCCTTCAGGCTGGTGTTGGTGGTGGTGTGATGGTGTGCGGTACATTTTCTTGCCACACATTGAGCCTCTTAGTACCACTTGAGCATGGTTTAAATGCCACAACCTACCTGAGTAGTGTTCCTGATCATGATCACGATAACGTAGCATGTAAGAAAGTGATCATCTCAAACTGGTTTCTTAAAGTTCTCTGTACTCAAACGGCCTCCACAGTCACCAGATCTCAGTCCAATATAGAAAACCTTTGGGATGTGGTGGAACAGGAGATTCGCATCATGGATGTTCTGCAGCAACTGCATGATGCTGTCACGTCAATCTGGACCAAAATCGTCTGCCTCCGGACAACACCATAACCACGAGGGACAGCGTGCATCTCATTAGTAGTAAACCGTACAGCAATACTATATGAAATGTGGGGGGCTGTAAAGCTGTCCATGTTTTCACCAGTCGAGATCGTGTCAGTTTGACTCTAGCTAACTTTTTGCCTATTGTTTGTTCTGTGATATAATAGGTCAAATGGGAATAAAATACTAAGAAGCAGAAAGAAATAGATCACCATGGATCGCAGCAGAGCCAGATGTACTTTGGTCAATAAATTTTTACCTTCCATGTTTATACAGTATACTGGGGCAAGGGCCGGAGTCCAATTAAATGTAAATGTCTAGCCGGTTTCATATCACTATGTATATGGACTGAAAGAAAGAAGCCTAGCCTCCAAAATCCACTCCTTCAAGTTTGACTAAAGTTTAACACATGGGCAAAAACAAGAAACAAAAAAGCTAGAGGTATATTTGAAGCAGCTGTCAAGCATGGCGGTGGGAGCATCACGCGTTATGGCTGTTCCATCCTCAATGAAGAAGGAGGAGAATCCGAGAACATCAAATCCGCTAGATCAGCAGCTTGGACAAAATGGATGTTCCAATAGGACAAACACACATCCAAGCCTGGTGTGGAATGGATAAAGCAGACTAAGTTTAAGTTACTAGAGATTCAAACCTATGGAAAGTGGGTGGAGTGAGTTTAACAGTCGGGTCTGTTCTGCCAGGGCTGATCAGTGGGCATCAATACACACAGATCACAGAAATGTCTTCAAGCACCATGATGTTTGTCATATCTCCCACTCGCATTCTCAGCACTTGCAAGAAGTATATATACAGTACACAGTATATGTATATATTTATACATGAAAAAAGTCTAAAAACTGGTTTAAAACTTCTCCCACATGAAACGAGAACATCCTGTTCTGTTAAGATTAGTGTTTGCCTAAATACTAATATATGTACACTTCATGTTATTTTTGCTTCCAATAACACAGATACAGAAAAAAAGTAAATACACCCTTGTGATTTTATAATAAAAATTTACTTTCAGTAACTAATAATAATATGATTTTCAGTCTACATTAGGTAAAAATGAAATGTAAAATTTGAGTCCCTTATGAAACAGTTACTAATCGTGGACTATATTGGAGGGAGAACAAAAAAAAACAAAACAAAACCCCAGAAGCCATTATCTGGCCTGGAAAGAACGAAAATGTTCCAGATGTGATTTTATTCTCTCCCTAATGACACCTTTCACGGCTTGGTTGCGGTTTCAGAAGGTGATGAGCCTCTAACGAGAAGGTCCTAATGAACCTTAATGAACCTAATGAATGTCCCGATCTGCATTGTGTACTCTGGACGATTTTTCTTATTTTCTTTCTTTTTCTTTTTTCGAGCCACGGATATGATGCAGCAGCTGGAGCGTACTTTACTCGGGCTAATTCTGTGCGGGTTCTTCGATTCTTCACTCTCCATCCTGCATCATTACTGTCACAATGTCATACGCAATGTTACACATACACACATACACACACACACACACACACACACACACACACACACACACACAAACAAACAGAATAGGGGCTGTGACATGCAGTAAACACACGACACACTGATAAATAAAGACGGCTGATGCACTGGTAAGTCAGGGCGAGAACGTTATATAACAACGACATCATGATGAATTACACGCAATATTTACAATATACAATACACTTGTCTGAAATATGGCAGGGAGGTTTTTTGACTGTTTTTTTTTTACATTAAACAAACTAAATTTTTACATTAATTAAAAACGATTAGACATATCTGTGTGCTATTTTTCATCGTTTGCAAAGTTTAATTATTTTTTATATAATTACATTCAGTTTTCATGATGCTAAAATATAGGAAAGGTGTTTTTTTTTTCAAATTAAGTTTTTCCTTCCTCGCCAGTTTTACAAACTACAAAACTCTACTTTAACATAGTATATTTAATTTAGTTTTTTGTTTGTTTGTTGTTGCACAAAATGTATAGTTTTTTGTACAGATTTCTCTCATTAAAACTTTTTTTAATCAATGACAAATTTTGCATAAAAAACTCCAATTATTTAAGATTAATTGTATCTTAATCTTATTTGTCCCTTTACTCAGTATTTGTTTAAGAAATTATTTTCATTAAAAATAAAGATGAATGCATGTAATCACATTTTTGAATGCTTTAAATTTGTGCTCATTTTAATTAAAAAAAAAACGGGACTTACAATTTATTTTTCTTTGTTTTTAATGTTAAATTATTTATTTATTTTATATCATGATTACAAACTCTGTTTGAAATGAGGCATTTAATGTTAAATTTAATGTTAATTTTTGTTCTGAGCTTTTTAAGTCCTGAAATAAACTATGAATTTATATATGACATTTTTATTAGTTTATTTGTTTGTTTAGATAATTATTGGAAGTTGTTTTTAACGAGAAAAATGTTTTAGCAAGCAACCATTTTTTAGTCTTATGTCATTTATTGCTTTGACATTAACTACTGATTGAAAGCAGCTAATTTATTGTTACATTTGTTTGATGAATTTATAAAAATCTTTACATTTATATACAGTAGTTCTCCCCTCTTCCCAGTAGTTCTTATATACAGTATACATCTATTTATATATAGTATTACTATTATATAGTTTCATATATATTTGTCCATATTTTTATAGTAAAAATAGAAGTATAATATTAGATTTTATATTTTTGGATGAACTTTCAGCAAACTTGAGTAAAATTGTGATAAATGTGCAGAAATGTCTAAGTATTGTGATCTGATTATTTTTATCATATTCCATGATATGACATGATGATACACTGTTATGTATAATCACAGTTCAATTGTAAATTGTGTACATTTGTGTATAATATACAAGTCACCCTCATCATGTTTGTTCTATGTCGGAAATCTGACGCTCCTCCTACAGTCTGAATCAGTAAAACAGAAAAACAGTGTCGTGCTCATCAGCGGCGATAAACAGGCGAAGGATTGCCGGGTGTTTTGGCAGGTTTTGGACAGCTGATCCAGCGAGACTGGGCAGCAGGAGAGAGGGAAATGAACCGACGGAGCGCTAGTTGAAGGTTGAGGAACCCGCTGAGCCCGTGTTCCTCGTCTCCCGCCGAGGTTCTGAGTAGCGCGCGGCCCTCGAGTCGCTCCTAAACTTCTCTGACAGAGCAGGCAGGCGGCCCGACTTTCCTGACGAGATCTGCTGAGCTGCTAGCGACAGCTGTCAAGCACCGTGCCATCAGCAGTCACAGCCTGTAAAAACTCCTGTCTAAACACTCTCGCAAAAACTATATTTCTAAAACAAATCCACGCTAATCCACGCTTTTATTTGAATATGTAAATCTAACTTTATGAAAAAAAAACATGAAAAAACTCTTTTTTCCCCCCACCTGCCTGTCGTCATGTGCCATCAGACGGAGATGGATAAACGTGTCACAAAAAAGCAAAGAAAATGCCGAGGGACGACGCCGTGGAAGACGCTTGGCACTCATCAGGAAGAAGAAGAAGAAAAGAACAGCTGAGGAATGAGGATTTAGGAATCGGAGGCGCTGCTCAGAGAAGACGCTGGAGTCTGGAGGACTTCATCAAAGACAGAAGTTTGTAGGGACGCCGTGTTCTTTTTAGCATTCTTTCATATTATGGCCTGAGCTTTTCGTCAGGGGACGAAAAATCTGCTACGTTCAAATGAAAGAATGTAAAAGTGCCGTAAATAAAATATGACATTCTGAAAGTCAGGTTTCACAAAAAAAAAGCAGTGTAAGGCACTGGAGGACTGTTGCATGATGGGTAAAAAAACAGCTCATGTCTCTGTAGTCAGGGACTCGGACTCCTGGACTGCATGGAAAGAAAAATGAATGAGGGAAAGGAAAAGTGTAAAGAAACATATAAAAATAAAGTAACAATTGTGTTCTCAACTGATTTCAGAATGTGAGGGGCAGGGGCAGAAATCAGAGAGCAAGGGCAGAAAGCGGGGTGAAGGGGGTAGGTTTAGGAGATGGTTGCATGGAGCAGGGATTAGGAGAGAGATGCAGGAAGCAGGATAGTGGGAGAAGAGGAAAGCAAGGGTAGGAGAGGTAGGATTGGGTGGCAGGGGCAGGAGAGGGTCGGAGTAGAATGCAGGGGTAGGAGAGGATAGCGTGAGGAGAAGTGAGAGAGGATGGCAGGGGGACGGTGAGGTAAGAGAAGGATGAAGGGGTAGGAGAGAGATGGCAGGGGTAGGAGAGGTAGGGGTGGGATGCAGGGGTAGGAGGGATTGGAGAAGAATGAAAGGGTAGGAGAGGTAGGGGTATAATGAAGGAATAGGAGAGGTAGGGGTGGGATGCAGGGGTAGGAGAGGTAGAGGAGAATGATGGGCAGGAGAGGTACAATAGTAGTCAGATGCAGGAAGTAGAGGTAGGAGAAGGCTGCAGGGGTAGGAAAGGGTGGAGGAGGATGTAGGGGTAGCAGAGGTAGAAGTGGGATGAAGGGGTAGGAGAGGTAGGAGTGGGATTCTGAGGTAGCAGAATTAGGAGCAGGATACAGAGGTAAAAGTAAAAGTAAAAAGCAGGGGCAGAGAACAAGGGCAGGAGTAAGCTTAGGAGCAGGTCCAAGGTTAGAAGAACAGACAAGGAGCAGGAGCAGGGTTAGGACCAGGGAGTAGATTGTGCAACATCAAAAAAATAAAATTAAAAAAGTCCAACCTCGGTACACAGGGCAGGACGCCTTCACGGTACACAGCACACACCCCTGACAGGCAGCCGGTGGAGCTCAGGGGCCGAGGGAGGCACACAAATCGACTCCTGCACCCACAGGGCATCCATTTAGCCCATCTGTACAGCATGTGTGTGAGTGTGTTTGTGTTCTCGAGAGAGAGAGAGAGAGAGAGAGAGATGTCAGCACATCAGCGGCACGCCACCTCTGATGCCAACACGATACGCAATTAATCATTCATCGTGACATGCATCTGCTCACATCCATCACATCACGAGCTGAAGCCGGCCAAAAAAGTCACCACACCGGCCATCAGCCCTCGCGTTCACTCCCGGAAATAAATTAAGCTCAAAAGTCAAAAAATAAGATTTTATTTAGATTTCTGTTCATTTTATCAGCTATCAAACTTTTTGAACTTTTCAACTAAATAAATAAAATAAAGTAAAATAAAACAAGCAGCCCATTTGACCTTGTTCTTGTTTTTTTTTTTAAAAAAAAAAAAAAAAACCACTTAAAAAAAAAAAAAAAAAAAAAAAAACAACGCTCTTCAAACAAATTACAACTGCCTCACAATTACTGGTGCAATTTGCACACTTTCGCACGTTAGCGGTTGATAGGTCTCAGAAACACGAAACACAATTTCTCCGTTATGACATGCCACGCTAAAAGCGGCGTTTAAAAAATGGCATCCGTGGAGCGGGATAAAATTAGAGCACTTAATAGATTACGTGGCGTCGCCCTGACAGATGGTACAACCTGTTATATTTAGCAGCTAAGTGTCTTAATGATCGCTGGCTCGACGATGTGCATTACAGGAAACGAGACGAGGGGGTAGCGGCAGTGCGCTCCGCTGGCCGTGAAAACGCCGTCGCGATTTTTCATACTGTCACTCTGCTCTATTAGCGAAGCCTAACACAATTAGTTATGAATATGCAGTAATAACATGCAAATCATTCCCCCTTACCAGTTGCCCCCGGGCTGAGGTCCGTGCCTCCCCAAACCCAATTCTTTCTACATCATTACAGCAGCCTGGTATAATTCATCACAAAGGGAAAGGAAAGCAAACCCGAAACCACCCCCAAACCCCCTGCACCCTCCACCAGCCCCCAGCCGTTGTACCAGCGAACGCAACCGTTCTGCAACTGTTAAGCGTGTGGCATTAACCACGCCGTCGCATCGCGCCACTTCGCCGCTCTGCCACTTGTGCGCGTCTCCCTGGGGTAATGTCAGGCACGACATCACACCCTGCCACAACAATTAACCCTCGTGTTAATTAGAAGGAAATGTCAGGAGCACAGATGGTACGAGCTGGCACGGTGCCAACGCACAGACTGCTGCTGAACGAGCCTGACAGCTGCTCCGCCGCTCCAACCATCCGACACACGTCAAAACTTTCCAGCTGGGAGGCACTCGATAAGCAATATGTGTACGTGTACCTGCGTGTGTGTGTGTGAGAGAGAGAGAGAGAGAGAGAGAGAGTGTGTGTGACTGTGTTTGTATGGGGGTGGGGGAACTGCTCATCTGCACAGCAATAGGGACTGTTGCTTTTGAACACAACGCAAGAACGGCTTGGCCGGGCACACACAAGAACAAACGAACAATCTGAGAGAGAGAGAAAGAGAGATAGATAGATAGATAGATAGATAGATAGATAGATAGATAGATAGAGGGCTGGAAATCATTATAAAAAGTTTAAAAGAGTTTAAAAAAAAGTGTAAACACAAGTTTCAACAAATAAACTAGCCTTCATGATTCTAAAACTTTGTGGCATGATGTAACATTAGATATATTTATCATTCACTTGCGATTGAGAGTATTTGACAAGTTTAAGATAAACAAATGAATAAACAAACAAAAAAAACAAACTAATTCTAAGTTGTTATTTAAATAAACAAATAAATAAATAAAAGTGGAAATCAAAATGGTATGGTTTAAATAAATACAAATAATAATAATAATAATAATAATAATAATAATAATAAATCGTTATGATTCTAACTTAATGGCATGTAAATCATATATTTGTAATATTTCCTCATGCTTAAGTGTAAATAAATGAACAAATTACAGACTGAAACCTGAGCGGCATCACAGACGCAGTTAATTATGTGACTCGACTGACTAAAAGCATTTAAAACAAATATATAAATAAAACCCTGTGCTTCAAAAATCTAAAATAAATAAACGTATGAAATAAATACAGTTTGTTAATCTTCATATGAAGTTCCACTCATGTGTGTGTACATGGTCAGAGTTCACTGACACGATACTGGTTATTTATTCTGAACAGAGGAAAATAAGAGGGGGGGTAGAGAGAGAGAGAGAGAGAGAGAGAGAGAGAGAGAGAGAGAGAGAGAACTGAACTGAATTGAACTGAACTGAATTGAGAGACAATTGAGAAATAACAGACAGAGCCAGAAGTGAGAAAGAGAGATAAAGAGACAGAAAAAGACAGAGAGAAAGAGCGAGAGAAAGCTCATTGATTTAAACTGAGACACAGAGAGATATAAAGAGCCAGTTATAAACATCACAGTTTATAAATTGAGAATGGAAAACACACTAAAATGTATAAAAACCCCCAGAACAGAGACTCTGCACACACTCTGAGCTACAGGAAGTAGAACCTGAGACACACTTCAGTCTGATCTGTCCGAAACAGATCAGACACAAATATTTCTGTAAATTCACTTAGAACAACTCCGCTGTGTTTTAGGGGAACGTGAGGGAACACGCTCGGCTGTGGCTACGCTTATATCCACTCTTCATCATATGAGCAACACTAATGAGCCCGATCTAATCTAATCTAATCTAATACTATCTATTCTAATACTATCTATTCTAATACTTTTTACCGTAAATTATTATTTCAATTCATAAATATAGCATCTTTCTTTCGTTACACTTGTTATTGTCTTTTAATGTTATCATTGTCTTTTATTATTGTTTTTTTAATTTGCTTTGAAAAAATTGTTAATCCTGTCACGCACTTTGAACTTTAAACTTTGAGAGAGAGAGAGAGAGAGAGAGAGATACAAAGTTCTCATTTTATTCTTATTTTTATCTCAAAAGTTATTATTATTATATTGTATACTATTATTGCCCTGTGATGGATTGGCCCCCTGTCCGGGCTGTACCCCACCTCGTACCCCAAGTCTCGTGGGACAGGCCCCAGGCCCCCAGCGACCCTGTATAGAGGATAAAGCGCTGTAGGCGATGAGTGAGTGTATACTACTATATTTTTTATCTTTTTATTTTCTCTTTAATTACTTTTTTAATTACCACTTTTTTCTTTTTGTTGATCTACAGTATCTATTTCTGTTATTTTCTTATTTTCTTCTGACTTATTTCTGGACTTTGGCAATACAAATGTTCATATTTGTCAGGCCAATAAAGCACCTTTGAATCTTGCATTTTGAATCCAGATCGAGAGAGAGAGAGAGAGAGAGAGAGAGAGAGAGAGAGCACGTGTGCAGGAGTCGCTCATGTCTGCACTTTGGCCACACTGTACTGTATTGATCTGTTTGCATCCCTAATAGCAGAAGGCCAGAACCTGTAAAAGTCGATAGAAATGAGAAGAAACTTGTGTCCGCCCACAGAGCTGCCGTTACCGAGAGCCAACTCTCTCACTTTCACATGGAGACGTGTTCGAACAGTTACTGAAATAAAACAGCCATTAATTCTTACCGCATCATCTCAGGCTGAATTCCAAACAGGTCAAAGTGACGAACTGTGAAGTGCTGCTGCAGTGGAAATTATTTCACCATCATCAATATTATTATTATTATTATTACTACTACTAATACTACTGTGGTTATTATACCTTATGATTTTTATATAGGCTCCAGGTCCCCCGCGACCCTGATCAAGGATAAAGCGGTATAGAAGATGAAATGAAATGAAAAAAATTATTAATCACTTCTGACAGCAGTCCAGGGTTACATGAATGCACCCATTAACATGGCTACAGTGTGCTAACAGCTATAGTGGAAGGAGTCGGTGGAAGGAGTCTCCAGTATCAGGGGTTTGTAATAGTCAGAGGCACAGCTGTAACTTTCTGACATCTTCAGGACACAGGAGTTTACACGACACGCTGCACTTCTGTGTTTATTCTCTCGGTAACTTTGAGAGAGAGAGAGAGAGAGAGAGAGAGTGAGAGAGAGAGTGAGAGGGAGGGAAGAAAAGAGAGTGAGAGGAAAAGAGAGAAAGGGAGAGCAAGAAAAAGAGATGTAGAGAAAAAAGAACAATTATATTTTATTTCTTTTTTTTAAAAAACTTTTTAATTACTACTTTATTTTCTTCCTTTGTTGATTTATCTATTCCCATTTTTTTCCCTTCTGACTTACTTCTGAGCTTTGGCAATACAAATGTCTGCATTTGTCGTGCCAATAAAGCACCTTTGAATCTTTAATCTTGAGAGGGAGAAAGTGAGAGAGAGGAACAACAAATGTTTATAGCCGCTGTGATGTCACTGAGAGCAGGAACTAACTTGCATTGCGGATCTTCCACATTATATTAAATGTAACTATAAGCGTATGAAAATTGTGTTTTGCTGATTAGTTGTTAGAAGTTTTGCATGTGTGTATGTGTGTGTGTGTGTGTGTGTGTGTGTGTTTGTGCATGTGTGTTATTTTCTCTTGAGTCTTTGTTTTTGAGTGAGTAGTTTTGATTGTTATATGACTAGTTTTATATGACATACTGGGTAAGCGCCTTAATAAAAATAAATAAATAAATAAATTTCAATTTCCCTCTGGGATTAATAAAGTTCTTTGAATCTGGAAAAAAAATATATATATATATATATATATATATATTGTTTTTTAATAATTATTATTATAAATGTTATATATATTATATAATTGTTTTAGTAGTATCATTAGTATTTGTGTGCTGCTGTTTTTAAGTGTGGTCCTACTGTACACGAGTATCACACCATCATGCGATTGTGTTCAATCTCGTTGTACCTGTATAATGACAATAAAGAGAACCTTGAACTTTGAGTTTAAAAAATAAAAAACATTCAGGACGTGCTGTTCAAGGTAAATAATCAAGTAAGGAACTAAATATACCCATACACTGACTTATATATCATATATATAATTTTTTTTTTTAAGAAAAGACATGCTTTTCTTTAAGAAATAAAGGTTGTAGTGCTCAGTTAAGTGTTATGGCATAATAGAAATTTAAAAAAAATTAATCTGTTCACTGATTGTTTTTCTAAAACAGCACAACATGCAAGGTTTTACTCCATTCAGAAACAAAAAAAAATCCTGGCGTTCTTCAGCAACGCAAATAAAAATACGGTGCTGATTTACATACACGTATACGTCTTGGCCAAAGAATTTGGAAAAAAAAAAAAAAAAGCATAAAGTAGCATAAAATAAATAAATATATAAATAAAAAAGTGAAATCATTGACAAGTAGCTTAACTGAAGCTGACATCAATAAATCATTATTTTGACTTACCCGAGCTATCGTAAATATATAAATAACTCTGTAGATAAACAAAACAAATAGGAAAGGGGAGGGAAAAAAAATGAAGAAGAAGGAAAAAAAAAAAAACAGTGAAATTCCATCACCCACCGCAGCGAAAGCACCGCCGGGGATCGTTTCAATCTGTTCCTTTTAATGTTGACGCTGGTGGCAGGGATGCTGCCTACATTTCATATTTACATGATTTGATGCCGCGGTTATTATTCGTATTATTATTTTTTTATTTATTTCCTGATGTTTGAAGGCACCGAGGCTCTTCCTAGGAGCCGGCTGTGAGAACGTAAACCACGGGACACGAGGCTCAGGCAGAGGCGTGCCACAGCAGCCTCCCGGTACAACACCTTCCTCTTTGAAGGCGCTCGTCTGTCCCTCGGGTTCGAAGAGGGGGGGATGGGGGGGGGGGGGGGGGTTGGGGGAGCC
>JAQQZS010000019.1:20171690-20186327 GCA_030068045.1 Platyallabes tihoni | reverse complement strand
CGCGCGGAAGCCTTTTTATCCGTGTGCTTTAGCGCTGCTGTGGCTCGTCAAGAAGGAGAGAGAGAGAGGGAGAGAAAGAGAAGTTTTGGGGGTGAAAAACTTTTTTGTGGAGAAGAAAAAAAAAAGGTTAATGAGAACTAAAGGTGAGGTGTTACAGGAGGAGAGCTCAAAACACTGTACAAAATGAGAAAAGGGAGACTTTTACTTTCTGCAGGTAAAATAAATGATATAATAATAATAATAATACAGATGCAGTAGCAAGGAATTCTTTATCATCCTGCAGCGCTCGAGTTTGCAAGAAGTTGCTCTTACGCTGGTGTTGCACGATGTATTTAAAACTTTTTCACTACTACTCAAAAGTCAAATTTTATTATTCAAATAGACGAACACTGTGCTGGTGTTGCATTATTTCTGTATAATCAGAGTCGCCAAAAAAAACAAAAGAAGATAGTTATTAGACAAAACAGGGTTTAGTTTTAAGCTATGAGGTTTTGTAAAGTCTCGATTCTAATGGAAGATTCTAGAACAATTCAATTTAACATTAAGGGACATTGTTGCAAAAACAGAAAAAAGGAAAAGAAAAAAAAAGTGGCTTTTGCAAAAATTCTAACTGTGGATATGGATTATAAACAGACAGATTCATTAGTTTGTGCCTAATGTGCGAGCTGGAGGTGAAGGTTAATTTCAATTCAACTCAATTCAATCGTGTTTGTAAAGCGCTTTAACAAAAGGCATTGTCGCAAAACAGATTTACAGAATCACTTTGACACTCTGATGAACGAGCCAAGGGGCGACGGTCCTGCGGGAAAAACTCCCTGAGATGGCAACAAGGAGAAACCTTGAGAGGAACCAGACTCAGCAGGGAACCAATCCTCATCTGGGTGATAACAGATAACACGACCGTAAATAGAAGGTACATAAGGGGAAATGTGTTTAAGGTAATATAGAGTCCACTTTCTTTTTTGGAGACTTTGGTTAAAAAAATAAGAATAAATAAAAGGTGGTAAGGGAAACTTCTTGAGAAGCAATGAGGAAGAAACCCCGAATGAACACAACTCAAAAGAAAACTCATCGTCATTTGGGTGACACCTGATACAACCACAAATAAACTCCAATCGTGCAATTAAACAATTATGATTACATAATAAGAGCTATAGACTGAAGAGATTTTCATCTCTTTATTTATTATTTACAAAAGATGTCTCCACTGCTAGAACAAATTTTATTATTATTATATTTTAAAGAATCAAAGGTTAACTTTATAGTTTTCTGGGAATTTTACACTTTTTGCATTTTCTCCATAACATCATGAGCTGTCTTTAAGACTGTTTACAGCTGCTATAACATACCTGACTGCTATAACACACCAACAGACTTGTTTTCCACATGATGAAATGCAACAATATGCCACATTCTTTCCTTAACTGAAAGACAAAATGCAGTAATTCTGGATCCCCTACATATGAACATTCGCATTAAGAGCTTTCAAAGATATGAACATGCGTTCTCATGTGCAGCTGCAGAAGTTAGATCACATGTCTGGCGTACATTTTCACAGGAGTGCGGCGTGCATGTCAGGATGTCCAGAATCGTGCGTAAAAGCAGCGGCGATGAAGCTGGTACTGCTAAGAATCACCAACGATGGAGACAAAAATGAAAATAATTGAGAGAATGGAGTGAGGTGTAAAGACATTGCTTGTTCTTTTAACATGAATCGTTCAACCACTGGCAGGATTCTAAAGAACACTGTAGTGTAATATACTGTGTATAGCCAATTGTGTTTGTGTCCCAGTACTGAGGCAATGTTTGTTGGACTTACAAACAAATTAGACTTATGAACGAGCTCAAGTAACGGAAATCATTCCTATGTAGGGGACTTAGTGTAACTGCTAGTATCCTGTTTTAGTTTAAAAGGGAAGAAAAACATAGAATGATGTGTTGTTGCCATGGAAACAGTAACTTCTGCTTCCTTGCACGTCCCAGCTCACACTGAGAGTTTTATTCGTTCTGCAAGACTTTCCAGCGCGTATTTAAACCGAAACAAAAATAAAACTACAGGTACTTACGAGAGCTGACTGCTGTGACCTGCTGGGCCTGTGGTGCTCTCCAGTGTCTGTGTCCTTAATGTGAGCTCTGTGACCTGTAATACCCATCACACACACACACACACACACACACACATAACATGAGACTGCCAGCGAGTGCCCGTGATCAGCAGACTTAAATAAAGCAGACCTGAGGGAGAGAAACTCCAGGTAGATGTGGAAGTAATAAGAGACAATTTCATGAAATATAATTAAGATAATTGCATTCTCTTATGTCTCATTTCCATAATGTGGTTTTAATCAAGACTTTGATTCAGACACTGACACGGCCTGCTCTCTGCTGATGAACCAAACCCTCGTCGATCTCCTCAACCCTTTATCTCTGGACAAGTTCACTGCCTGATATCTAACCATGCGGGGCTCAAAGGTTTTTAAAAAAATAAATAAATCTTTTCAGTTGTTCAGATTCAATGAGCTTGTTCTTGGCTGAACGGAGAGGAACCTGGTGTGTTCTTCAGACTGGTGTCCCCTACCCACCTCTGATCTGATATAATGTGCACATTGAGTTGCTTTTCTGCTCACCACAGTTGTACAGAATGATTACTCGAGTTACTTTTTTGTCTGATCTCGCTTATGAATAATGTGTTTCAGTTTGCAGAACCTCCTCACATTAGATGATTTTTGTTTTTCTGTATGTGTTTACAGAATGTTGTCCATGTGTGTGTAAGATAGATAGATAGATAGATAGATATACTTGGATAGAAACTTAAGCACTTTTGTAAATCGCTTTGGATAAGAGCGTCTGCCAAATGCCTAAATGTAAATGTAAACTTTATTGATCCCGGGAGGGACATTATTGTGTTACAGCAGCAGCAGGTTACACAAACAGTAGTAAGGAGACAAAATGGGCAGAATGTAACTGTACATTATATAAATTAATACAGCATTGTAGATGCTACATAGAAAAAAACGGAATGCAGACTGGCAAAAAGAGAAGAAATGTGCAAATCCAGCTGTTTGTTAAATGCTCACACCAGCCCAAATCAGACATGAGCAGCCATGGCACGGTTAAAGTCACAGAGATAAGATACTGTAATATCTGCAGGACTGTATTTTTGGTATTTTGGTCCGTCCACGCACCATCCAGCACATCAAGCGGCCGATACTTCCCACCCTGGAGATATTGTATATATCTGTCGTTTCTGTGGCAGTTTCCAGCTCGACGCCCGATTGTCACTTACACACTACGGGCAATTTGGGAACGGCAAATTAACCTAATGCGCATATCTTTGGACTGTGGGAGGAAACCGGAGTACCCGGAGGAAACCCACCAAACACCATGCAAACAAACCCCGAGGTGGGCGTTGAACCCCAACCTTGGCGGTGCGAGGCGACAGCGCTAACCACTACACCTCCGTGCCACCTTCGTGAGTGTATTGCTGCATACAGTAAAAGTGCAAGTGCAAAAATATTCTGATTAAAATCAACAGTGAGGATGTATACATGTAAATTTGGATATATTTTGTGGTTTAACATATTATACAAACTTTAAAAGTTTAACAAGGATTGTTATCCTGAATACAAAATACTGTGGAATACCATATTTATGCATATTATATATATTTTTAAATATAATAAATTTCTTTGATCATTTAGAAGAAGAAAAAAGAAAATTAGTTGCTGTTTATAGTAAAAGCCAGATATCTAAAGTAATGTATTTATGTATCCTGTTCTGATATATTAATAAGTATTTAATAAAACACTGTGACCTGCTGCTGTAGGAAAATAATCAGTGATACCATGTTGTAACATTAAGAGTTTATTCTTTTATATTAAACACATGCACCGCCTTTTATTTCTCTTAGAACGCAGTTTTTTTTTCTTTTGAAGTTAATAAAAACGCAGGAAGCGTAAAATTCCTTTGAAGAGATCCAACAATGTTACAGATTTTCCTCTGACACTGGAGACTCCTTACATTTACAAGCGCATTATACTGTAACAACTTATATGTTACAGAAAAGGGAAAAATAAACACTATATTAAACGAGCAGGGTTAAGATTTTTTTACTGCTTGTTAAGTTTCGTTTAATAGTAGAGCCGTGTTGCGTTATCGTGATACGGTTGATTTTTCGGGGGAATCGCCGCTCGCCCGTGTGCCACACACCTCTCAGAAGAGAAGAGAACCGAGGCACGTGAGAGCGTGAAGACTTCCTGTCGGAATAATAAAGTCGCTGACCAAACACGGGAAGACGGATGTTAGAGACTTCACTGTATAAATAAATTCAGTGAATAAAACATACGAACGGCTCACATGGTCAGCGGCGTACTACATCTAATTAGTCCTCTGCTGCCTCGCCTGGTGTTGTCTTTGGAGAGCTGGGGATTTGAGGCTGCTGAAATATTAGGGGAGCGTGTGCTGGAGTGAAATATGGGGCTCTGTGTGTGTGTGTGTGTGTGTGTGTGTGTGTGTGTGTGTCTGTGTGGATTTGAAATATGGGCATGTGAGTGTGTGTTCGGGGGGTGCGGTGACAGAGGTCACTCTGGCGGGGGAGAAGGAAATCAATGTGGATGTTAATTACTCGCAGGTCAAGTCCCCGTGCCATCGGGTCTATTTTTTTTCCCCCTTCATGACCTGCTCAGACAGGAGCGCGTTCTTGATTCGGTCAGTCAGTCGAAAACGTTTTGCAGCTTGCACACATACACACACAGATGTTGCAGCATTGCGCATTTTATGATCTATATTTTATGCATGATTCGGAGACTTCGCTGTTAAGGCTCGTAACGCCCGGCTGCTTTCTGGGTCGACAAAATAAAAATAAAAAAATTAAAAAAGACGAAGGATGCATAAACAGAGACAGATCAAAAGTGAGACGCTTATCACAGTTTCATATGAGCTGATAAATATGCAGCATTACAGCTACAGCAGGTGTAGTGTGTGTGTGTGTGTGTGTGGTGTGTGGGTGTGTGTGTGTGCGAATGTGTGTAGGCTAATTAAGCTGCATGCCTAAGCTGAAGGAAGGCTTGCTCACTGAAGGTGCACAATTGCTATTAGTGTCGAGAGGAGTGAGCCGGTGTACACGGAGTGGCGTGCACTGAGGGGAATTAAACGGCCAGGGAAAAAATAAAATAAAAATTATAAAAATCGAGCTGGCTGCTCCAGAGAGGCAATAACTGAAATTAAATTTCATAACCCTGTTGGTGGATCTGCAGCTCGTAACCAACAGCGCAGACTCTGTGGTTTACCTTCTGAATCTCCTTAAAAAGCTTAACGTCATTTACTGTAAATAACGCACTTCTGAGCAGTGTCGATGCGCCATGATTTGACTTAACCCGCCTTTAATCCGATAAACGTGCGCACTTTCACCGAAATCATTGCAGGGAAATATAAACCCGTGTGTATGAAGTTGCCCCACTATTAAACTCCGGTCGTCCATAGTTTCCGTAGTTGAAGCCAAATTGTGACTTCGATGCCTTTAATAAGTGTCTAACGGCTCTAATAAAATAGCATACAAATAGCAAAGACCATGTCAAACCTAGATTCAATTAACACACACACACACACACACACAAGATTTAAACAACAAGGGGTCAAACCGGGACATTTGATTTTGCAGAATTACAGTAAAAACTCCCTTTATTTCTCTCTATAATCCTCTCCTACACTAACGCACTCATCCCAGGGTTTCATTAGGGCTTGGACACCATCAAGGTAGAACTTTTTTTCTCAGTACGCTGGAGCCATGATCTGAAACGCCGACCTCCCAGGAACTCCCTTAATGACCCAAACATATGGAAATACCTTGGAGAGAGGTCAGGACTGTACAGGGGACGTTTGTTAAAGTGAATCAGTTTTACATCTACAGGGTCAGGGGTAGCTCAGTGGTTTAGGCATTGGAGTTTGGTTCTGAAGGGCCCAGGTTCAAACCCCAAGACCACCAATTTACCACTGTTGGGCCCTTAAGCAAGGCCCTTAACTCTCAACTGCTCACATGTATAATGAGATTTTAAAAAATGTAATTTAAGTCGCTCTGGATAAGGGCATCTGCCAAATGCCTAAATGTACACCTCCGTTCATCATCACAAGTCCCGGTTTGACCTGAACGTCCCTTGTACATTTACACTTCTAGATTAAATGCTTGGCCTAGGAGGAATCTGGAACTGAGAGTGTACATGATAGAAGCTTGTGTGTCTGGGAGGATAATAGAACCTTTTCTTGGTTTTGCACAAAACCAGTTTGGAGTTTGGACAGATTTTTGGCCGAGCCGGATCTAAGAGTGATTTGTAACCCGTGGCTCTGAGTGTTCGCCCTTTCAGACAGCACTGGACACCATGAACATCAGGAGGAATTTCAGGAGGAGTGAGAGAGGAAGAGTCATAATTTATCATTAAAATCTGTATTAAAAGTCTGCAGACTTTTTCTGAAGATACTGATAAAACTATGCGATTTCTAACACTTCTCAACTTGCTAAATATTTGATAATAAATCATGCATATTTAACCAAATTTGGCAAAACCTGAATAGTGGGATTTATTGCTCTACTATTACACGCAGGAGCCGTCAAGTCTCAGAGAACAGGAAAGTCAGACTCGTATACTCTAACTACTGCATGACTAAAGACACAATTTCATACGTGTGTATTCCTGTTACCTGTAAAGTTACGACACCCGCAGGCCTGTAAAAAGCCTCACAAACCTGTGCACACCCTCGCCCTTTAGCCGCTTCCCGTAATTGAGCGAAAAATTAATAAGGCGGAAAAAAAAAAAACATTAGCTGATTAATAAACGTACAGGAAACGGAGGTTTTAATTTCCTAGCAGTGTCCGCAGCGAGGTCCCGCTCGTGATCCGTCACAATGCGGTTCTCGGGTTTATGAAAGGCCATGCAATTTATGGTAATGAGCTTTTTGAAGGTTATGACCACAGTAAACTAATTTGTTATAGGAACGGCAAAAGCTCACACAAACAGTACTCAATCATTAAAGCTGAAGAGGAGGGAGAGAAAAAAAATACTATTAAAGTAATGGTCAACTGGTGTACAGAGGAGGGGGAAAAAAAAAAACGACACAGCTGGGTATGGGTGTGCTAATATATAAAAGGGCCAAACATGGATGTTGCATCACGCAAATTACTTTTCAGGGCCATTTTGAACATTAATACGGCTGAAACACGGAGAGGGAATATAATGAGGAGCGGGAAAAGGCGTCAGAGCTCAGGCCACCGGCCAGAGCGGCAGCCGACAGGAAAGCGTCTGGCGTCTGGATGAAAATGGCACGTCGAGGCTGACTGACACGTCAGATTAATACAAGCACTGAGCTCAGAGGTGGCCTCGTAATAACTCTCTGTAATACCGCGGCGCTGGTGAATTCTGTGTCCTGATTGGTCGAGACGGCTTGATTCATTTTCTGTAACAGCGGCTCTGATTCTGTTTCCATAGCAACAGCTCATTCATGGGGGACTGGTACAGCAGACGGATTAAAAACTGTGTTTAATCGCTGGTGCGGTCAAGTTTTCTGTAAGGAGATGTTTATTTAAGTTTTGATTGATCTTTTTGCAGTCATGTGACTATGTTCAGTATTTTCGTTGATAATTAGGTTCTAGAGACAAGATATTAACAGGATGGTCACCTGATGCTTTGTCACATAGATAAAAGAGTAATCGAAAGCTTCTGTTCTGCTGATTGTTACTTCGTTACGTATTCAAAGGAGAAACAAGCGTGTGAAAATGGAAAGAATGATCATTCAACAAATGCACAAGCTTGATTTGTTATCATGACGTGATGATCACAGGCACTGTAAAAGTATGTGATTCCTCTCGGATCCGGTGGCGTTCGCTAGTGTAAGCCTTAGCATTAGCTCATTTAGTGCTTCTGTTCCAAATGGGACGATGCTATCGAAAAAAGGGTTTTCACGCTTCATAAAATGATGTGCAGGTAACATTACTACTGACATTTCAAGCTTTCTAATTAATAGCTAACTTACAGTTCCAGAAGCTAGTTAGGTTCAGAAGCGATTCATTAGAAGAGAAAGTATTGTTTAAGATGAGATAATGTCTTTTCTTGCTGAAAGTGCTTCCATGACACTTTTGTCACGGACTTTCGCACGGGCTTCCAGAAGTGGGTAGGGCCATGGCAAACAGACATCATAACGTCAGCCACAAAAGTTTGATATGCAAGTATAGAAGGAGTCTCCAGTTTCAGGAGTTTTAACAGTTGTAACAGTCAGAGGTAACTTTTAGTTATCTAAGATATTCAGGACAGAGGAGTTTTTTGTTTGTTTGCTTGTTTTTTTGTCTAATTTATATAAAAAAAATACACATGGTGGTACTAACTTGTTTGTGGATGTCGAACAACATTATATAATTATATCTTGAATCTAATGTAATTATATAAGGGTAAAATGTGCATATCATTTAAAAATTAAAAAAAGCTCATTTAATTGACAACGTCGTTATTTTTCTACAAAAGCACAACACGTAGTGTTTCATTTCTTATAGAACACACAGTAAAACAAATAATAACCCAATAACCAAAAAAATGCAAACAATTCAATAAAAAGAAAGTTGTCATTCATTTAAATTATCAGTTCATCTGAAACCTTTTAATGTTTTAGTAAAAACACATGTCCGTGTTTTTACTACGTCTTTTTCCCCTTTTTTCTAAAAGGCTCTTATTAATTCTCTGCACCTAAAAACAGCTCCTGGGCCGTGCATGAGTTTCCAGTGCCGCTAATATCCTGGTATTACTGCATATTAGACCTGCTTTCCGTGGCTCGGTTAGAGAAATGTGTATTCAGAGATACAGTGCGTCGTCCCCAACCGCTCTGACCTGATATATTAACGAGGGTTTACAAGGGCATTCAACTACATATGTAAGTTTGCCCTTATTGCTGACCTTACAATGCACTTAGTATCCTGCGCTTGAATAATGCTGTCTTGGCTCCTACGAGCAATTTATTCCGACTAACGACCATCGAGTGGCTGTAAATCAGCGCTAGGTTTCTTTACTACTGAGCTGGTGATTCCGGCCGGCGCGCTGATAGAGACCGGCGAGCAGTCCGTGTCTAACCTTGTATCGGCGCCTCTATTGATTTTAATTAGCCTAATTAGTTCATTATTTCAGAAATCAAACCCGGCATTAATTAAAGCTGCCCTACTCTGCATTAAGGACTTAATATGGTAATGAAGCTGATCAATTATCACTCAAAGTCGTTCGCGGTAGTGCTAGCGAAGCACGAGTGAGTGACCTGGCTTGACCTTTTTTTTTTCCCCTGCAGCGATCCTACGTTCATGGAGAAACAGCCGTGGCTTTACACTGGCCGTGTGATGCAACAGAATCTGACTTTATTTGTAGCACAAACAACATTGGATCGCTCATACTTAAGTATGTAGGGTTAGTAATTCAGCTCTAGTTGTTCTCAGCACCGATGCATCCGAATCCAACTTTACAAAAATGTAGGTTTTGCTTTTGTAGCCCCAAATCACGTTACAGCACCTCCGCTCCTCTGAGCACGTTCATAACTTTATCAGACATGATTTGGCATTGCTGACCAAATAACGATCCTGAACGGACCTGCACACCCGCCATACACTCCAAATTATTCCAAGACTTCTTTCTACGAAAGACAAACGCCTCTAAAACGACAGCAGCGATCCTTATTCCCTCCGGCACTCGGAGCTAGCATGCTAAACTGACGTCCCGTCTTCGCCCCGTCCTGATTGCGTGCGGGAGCAGAGCTATAAAGATCAAAGGCAAAGCTGAGGAATTGGAGCGAATCCTGATTGGAAGGAGATTCTAGAGGTGTTCTGGAGAAATGGGCTTTAGGGAGTAAAGTGGAGAATGTGTGCGGGGGGGCGGGGGGATAAGGGCTGGAGGGTCCCTCCGGAGCGCGGGGGTCAAGTGGAGCCTGGCAAGCGGCATCAGGGCTGGCAATGAGGCCCCATGACGGCTCGAGGGATCAAAGCCTCGCCGCGGTTGATCCCTCATGCCCAAAGGAGACCGGCCAAGGTGAGGATGGAATTAAAGAACCCTGAGCTCGAGGGAGGAAAATGAGGTTTGGAAAAAATAAATGAGGGGCCACCCTACAACTTTAGGATCTTAAAAAAAAAAATAAAAAAAAAACAGATGAAGGAAACGTTAATGTATGACTCACGTCTAGGCCGTGTGCGCGCTGAGCCTCTTGGATTACACGCGTAAGGGTTCGAGTGTCAGCCTTCAGCTGCTGAATCTCAGCTCTCAGGCGCTTGTTGTCATCCTGGAGGCGTGTCCTCTGATGGTCCAGATCCTGCAGGAGGGAGAAGAAACGCGCTGCTTCATCCATTACACACGGCTGTAAATCCGGCCTTGCCTAGCAAACAGGCTAACCTGAGCTCTGGCGCCGTCACAATCGATGCTTTTGGATTCTCGAACCTTATTGGTGAAAAAGTTGATAATTTTTAAAAGGATCGTATAAATTAACTAGTTTTGATACAGTATTATTTCTATAGTAACATGAGGTGTAAATATACAATTTCTGATACGGTGAAGATATGTTAGGAGACATTAAACATTTAGAAGGAGTCTCCATGCGAATGCTTCAAGACAGAGGAGTTTAGTCGTTGTGGTTTCTCGTTAACATTCGCATCAATTTTAAGTAAAAGGGGAAGAGAAGAAAGAGGCGGGTGAGGAAACAGATGTTTACAGCTGCTATAACATAAGCGAGAACTTGTGTCATGAACGTTTCATAACCATTATTGTAACAATAAACGCATTGTAAGCGCACAAATTGTTGCTTATAAGAAGAATGGAACACATCGGAGCATGCTGTGAAAGCAAAATAAACATCTCTTGGGTATGAACAGTCCAATTTCTTTTTTTTTTATGAAGTATAAAGTTTATAAAGGAGCGCGCCTATTCGGTACATTTTCTATGACAGCACTGACTGGTGAAAACCCCACTGCTTTACATCCTAACCACGCAAAATGTGCAAATAAATCTGAAATTCAATCAATGGCGGCATTCAATCGCTGAATTTGTTTTGCTTCTCGTGTTACACTGCGCGATGCATTTCTTTACATTTCGAGAGCCGTATAAGCAGCATTTAATCCTCTGAATCTATTCAATTTGCAATTATGTACATTACAGTGACGGTTACTACAGTCAAGGGACACCGGGCTAATGCGCTTGTGGGACAGAAGAGCAGCAGTTCTTCCTCCAATCTAATTCCAGCGATTAACAGAAAAGCCCAGCGAGCAATATGAACACGAGCGTCTACAATAAATTCCACCCGAGCCGTTTAGTTAATGAACTCGCAGGAGCGCAAATACTGCCGAGTTCTTTATCATCTTACAATCCATGGAACAGGATTATTGTCGGCTAAAAGCGCTGGACATACGGACGTCGCTCGAATGTCATGTTATTAATAAACCCGAGACATGTTACGAGAGTGACGTTTTGGTTCTTTCGGGTTGCGCTGGAGCTACGAGGACAATGGAACAAACTAGCAAAAGTCTAAAATGTGATTTAATCATTCACCAGGTGTCTTTTATTAAAAAAATAATAATAATCATTATCTGAGACGAGAAGTTTATACCATTATAATATTAGGATAGTAATTTACTTAAATATTGAACCCAAAGTCTTAGAACAGATTTATTTTTAAAACATTGCGCTCTTCATTTATCATGTTTTTGGCTTTACAGTGTCTGACTTTGAGTTTCTTTAAAATATTGTTTGTTCGGTTATAAAGAATGTGTTAATAAAATATATTCGTAGTGCTAGCCGTAGTGAAGGTTTATGAGCTTGTATGCACAAGGCAGCAGATAGCACTTTCCTCAGAGTGGGCATTTAAAATAAATAAATGTTTTTGAGCAAATAAGGGGATGGATGTCCTCTTCGCAGGACGTCCTCATGTCTCTCAAAACAAGAACTGGCCTACAAGGGATAAATGTCAAACTTAAAATGAAAGTAAAATATATTTTTGGATTGTGCTTGCTCTATTTACATTATGAAGCATGACACTGTAAACAAATATTTAATATTTAAAGTATCGACTTTTTAATTTATTTATTTATTTTAGTTTTTTTGCTGGGTGAGCAATCTCACTCATGTACTGTAGCTCAAGTGCAAAAAATTAATGAGCCAAAGTCAGACACTAGTAGAAAACGCTATGTGCATTTTACATATGGGGAGGGGGCGGCGCTAAAGGTTAAAGAGGGCTAAGGTGTTGATAATCATGAAAAATTAACAAATAAAGTAAAAACTGCCTGGCCAAAAAAAAAAAAAGAATTGGTACACACTCTAGGAGTACTTTCAAGTGCCTTTTACAGCAATCAACAAACACGTTTGCGCCAGTAGGAAAGAAAACCTCCATAGATGTGATAACCTGGTGATTCAGTACATTCAGGTCGTCAGCTGACTTTATTTTATTGCCCCATAATGTTGCTCTGTCTAGACCTGAGCGACTGAAGATCATAACCCAGATCATAACACTGTCTCCATGGAAACACAGCTCTGGTTTTTAGCTGTTTATTTTTTAACCAACTTCACCAGGCATTTAAGTCAAACCCCATTCATCGGGCCACGTTTCTTCCGTGAATTCGACGCTTCAATGTTTTCCTTCCAGGGTTTCATAATGTCTTGGACAGCTCTTACCTCAATACCTGTCTGAGATGTGGACCTTTTTTTTTTTTTTTTGGCCAGGCAGTGTGTTTTGATTTTAAGGTAAACCTTAGAAAGCAAAGCTCACCAAAGCTACACCACCATGAATTAGACGTGACGATATTAATTATTATCCAGTGCTGACAGGCCGTCAGGTTTAAGCGCTGTGCTGACTGAGGGGTTAAAATTTTAAACGGTGGTAATTAAAGTGTGAACGCTGTGTTCTATAAAAGTTCACCGAATAAAGAAATCAATCTGCAACTCTTGAACTAAAAAAAATAATAATAAAAGTAATAATAAAAAAAAGAAATGACAGCATTCCAACAAAGTGTGCAAGGATGAAATAAATTTTTTTAAAAAGTTCACTTTATAGCATGTAGGTAAAAAATATCCTTTTGGTTCAAAAGCAGATAAAAAGCTATTTACATTATTTAATCTGGAGCTTTTGATTATAGCCGACTATTGATGTGGACTGACTTTAATAAATACTAGAATACTAACGGCTCTTTATAACCTTATAAAACAAACACAAAAGGTGAAAGATGAAGTAACGGGTTAAAGCGTCCATACATCTGCGTACAAGGGGGAAAAAAAATTTTAAATTTAAAAAAAAACATCATTAATGCACAGAGCACTCTGTATGATTAAATCTACCTAGAAGGCCATGCGAGCCTTTATTCCACTGCCCATGAACAACCCGTGTCACTTAACATGTGGTGCAATCTTTACAGCAATTTTTTAATTTCTTTTTTTTTTTTTTAAACGCTTTTATTTTCATTCCTGAAGCCTGCACGAGTCAGGGCACGGATTTCACACAAAGAGCTGCGACCCGATGGCGTACGCGAAACACGTGGCTCACGTTAATGCCTTCTTCTGAAGTCTCCAGTTTCGCTTTCAAGTCGGCGACCTTCTCGTTCGCTTCTTTCTCCAGATCTTCCATGGTGTGGACCAACACGCGATTCTGGTCGCTCAGGTCGTTTACGTACGAGTGCAGGATCCGGACCTTCATCTACAAACAGACAGACAGACATGTAACTGAGATGCTCCTATATACCAAGATTCATTCACGCAGAACAACCGGGACACCGAGTTCAAGGCTAAAATCTCTTCACAAAGATCCTTCATTTATAAGTAAGGCCATGGCCGTGGTACGTGTTTAGAAAAAATACTTGGAGGAAACATACATTGGAATCAGGATAAATAAAAATTATATACAGTTGGAGTTTGCGTCAATGAAGACCAGAGCTGTAGTTAAACCTGCTTAAGCAGGAAGATGCTGTGAATCGATAAACAACTTTTTAATACAACACAGAAATTCTGTTCATTTATCAGTTCTCTGATATGACCCGTTAATGTTCCGTTTTGTTCATTATGTGATACTTCTACTAGGAATGCTTTAAACTCCGCGCTCTATGTGGCTCTATGTGAAAAAGTAATTGACCCCTAAACCTAATAACTGCCGATTGCGGTAACTGGTAATGAGTCCTTCACATTGCTGTGGAGAAATTTTGGCCCACTCTTCTTTGCAGAATTGTTTTAATTCAGCCCAATTGGATGGTTTTCGAGCATGAACGACCTGTTAAAGGCCATTTAAATAGACAAACTGCACAAAAACTGCATTTTGTATTTACTCTGGTTAACTTTGTGCGATATCAAAATTTGTTGGATGATCTCAATTATTTAAGTGTGACAAATATATTTTAAAAAAATTGTTCAGGAAGAGGGCAAATACTTTTTCACAGCACAGTATATGCCTGAAAATCTTGTTTTTACGTGTTGTTACAACATACATGTTTGCTCCCTTTATAAACCTTACTAACCCAAATGCAAAAACATGAATCCACTTGTTGATTTTTTTTTTTTTTACTCAAAATCTTCTGTTTCTTCAGAATAAAAAAAATACCTCCAGTTCCTAGATACTCATGAATTTTTACACATCCATTACTTTCCATAATTCATA
>JAQQZS010000019.1:20145753-20163736 GCA_030068045.1 Platyallabes tihoni | reverse complement strand
CTTTTTTTTCTTTTACATATGAAAAAGCGATATCGAGTGAACTGCAGAAAGTCATAACCCGAACTCGTCTGCTTCGTTTGCTTGCAGCCGGAGCTGGAAGTGGGACCTCGCCATCTCGCGTCCTGAGAATCAGCCAGCTGGATGCATTCGAGCTGGACGATGCCCTGGAGCAGCTCGTCTGGACACAGTTCTCGCGCTGCTTCCAGCATTTCAAACCGGGCCTGCTGACCCGCGTGGAGCCGGAGCTCAAAGCTCTGCTCCAGCTGCTCGTATGGAGGTTCACCGTGTATTCCCGGAGCGCCACCGTGGGCCAGGCGCTCCTCAACATCCGCTACCACAACACGCTTATCGCCGGACAGAAATACAGATCCCTGAGCAGGAAGCAGAAACTGTGGTTCGCTTTGCTCACGGTGGGCGAGAAGTGGTTGAAGGAACGTTCTCACAGCTTGTTCCTCAGCCACGGCGCGCAGCCGGGCCTCCAGAAAGCACGGCAAGCCCTAGCATTGCTCAGCAGCGCGGTTAAACTGGCTAGCCTGCTCAACTTCATGCTCTTTCTCCAAAGCGGGACGTTCCCCACCCTCATGGAGAGGACGCTCGGGGTGCGGCCGGTGTTCGTCCGCGATCAGGGCGCCCGCGAAATCAACTTCCAGTACATGAACCGGGAGCTGCTGTGGCACGGCTTCGCAGAGTTCCTCATCTTTCTGCTGCCGTTGATCAACGTGTGGAAGCTGAAGACCCGCGTGTCGGCGCTGTTCTCCGCCTCCGATCGCTCAAGCCGGGAGGCGGAGTCTGACGGACGCTCAGAGTGTGGGATTTGCTCCGAGTGGCCCATCATGCCGCACCGCATCGGGTGCAGCCACGTCTTCTGCTACTACTGCATCAAAAGCCATACGGCCGCCGACGTCTTCTTCACGTGTCCCAAATGCGGCGCCGATGTCTCCGCCATACAGCCGGTCAAATTTCAAATAGAAATGGCGCCCATGCAGCAGACATGATGATGATGCTTATTATTATTATTTATTATATATATATATATTGGTAATTGTTTATTTGATTCCGTTTATTTTCCTTCACAACACGTCGTCGACGGTAACCATATCGTGAACTTGTGTTTGAATCCCCGGAGACGCCGCTGATGAAAGACCGCAGCTTGTGCCTTTTTGTCGGCATGAAATATGCAGGGAAAGGCCGACGTGAGAGACGAACTCGATGATGCTTAGTTTCAAATTAAAGCGATTTCGGTGGCTAATTTATTCCTGCTCATTAAAGTTTGATGGGGGACTCGGGTATCAGAGGTCCACTTTTCCTCTCCAGCGTTCGCAGACAGCGCAAATGAATAAACATCAAAACAGCTCGAGCGCCTGCACGTTTGCATCCCTGGTGAAGTGTGAAATTTGCACAAGATCAAGGAGAGGCCATGATGGGATGGGATGGGATGCAGGATGTGTGTTTGTGTGGAAGGGGGAGTATTTTTGGGTGTATGGATTGACGGCGTAATCTCCTTGGCCTTCTTAAGACGCCAGTAAACTGTAACCAACCCTAGTAGGTCTGTGCATTTTTTTTATTATTATTATTTATTTATTTTTTCCCCCTTTAACCCATACTATGCACTAATCCTAATAATAACAGCAAAGATGGTTATTTATTCTGGCGTTAACCTTCTCCAATGAGCCATGCCTCCAGCAAAATGCACCCGAGTGGGCTCAGGCCTGCTGGAAACTCCCACCTTGTTTTGATCGCATGGCCTTAATTGCTGATTTCGGAGGCAATCAATCACGACTCCAGGCGGGAAGGAGCCCGTGGTCTGTTTTGGGCATCTTTTGAAATTATTCTCCTGAAGTTCCTCGACAAAGAGAGCGCCGAAGTCTTGCTTTGAGCTTGTTATGCTAATGCACGAACGCCAAACACGACACTGCAGCCTTTGTTTTCATTCAGGATTAAAAGATTTCCACTGAAATGTCTTCTCCTATCATTTCCAAACACATCCACCAAAAAAAATTCGGGAATAAATAAAATTTTAAAAATAAGAATAATAATACAAGTATACAGTATATTCTTACAGCAGGCGCATGCGGCTATGTTTTAACAAACGCAAAAGTTTCGACTGTAACGCGCGCTTGCCGCCGCGTACATTACGTTAATGTGCATTTATGCAGCCCGGACGTGAAGGGATTACTGTAATTCAACACTCATAATGATGAATCACAAATGTCTTTGACATTTCGCTTTCTTTTCAGCGCAGGATGTACACATGCCGCTTGACTTCCTTCCTCTTCTTTTTTTTTTTTGTTCCCCTTCATTTTATTTTCTCTCGGATACTTGTATAATACCTGATTACACAATGATAGCTCTTTTTAAGTTGGGTAAGTGTGTGTTGTGTGGGTGAGGATCCTGCAGGTGAGACTGGGAGAAGAAGTGAGTAAGACATGGGGGCGTCGGAGCTCAGGATAAATCCATGCAGATCGGCTTTTATTCGTGCACATTTTTGTTTCAAAATTTAATGCTCTGTTGGGGGAAAAAAAGTTTCTTGTCGGTTTTTCAGATTCTCAAAGTAGCTTTCTAAGTTTAATGGCACTGCTGAAAATCGCAACCTTCCCCCACCCCACACCAAAAAAAAAGCTGGTGTTTCCCCACCTCTAAGATCCTAAACCTTTCATTAATTAACTTCAATTAAGTTTTTACTTGAAAAATTATCCTTAGCATTAACCAAAAACTTTATTTAAAAAATAACTTTGAATGATGCCTAAATATGCTTTAAAGTGACCAGAGAGATTCAATAATTAATAAAAAATAAATAAATAAAAAGAACTGTATTTGATAAACATAGTTTTTCTTTAGCACAGTTTAAGTCCCGCCTTCATGCTCTACGATTGGCTTGCATTTCACACCTAGTAAAGATTTAAGCAACCAAATATTTAGAACCAATTATAACATGATACGAAAATTGTCAGAAAAAAAAGATATGTAGAAACTAACCTAACTGCAGCTTGTGAGCAAATTGCCGCTCTTTTATTGTTATTTTTTGGTAATTTCTTTTAAAAAAATAAACAATTAAAAAGGGAAAAAAACAAAGAATGCTTCTAAAAACAACTAATTCGTATTACATTACTTGGGAAACTGTCTAGCGATGACGCGTCTTACACTGACCCTGATAAAGTCTCATCCCAATCGGGTCAAAGGTCAAGTTTTTACGAAATCGTACAATTTTTTTTTTTTTTAAATTCTACATTGTTTTGTTTTTTTCCCTTCTCACATCCTTTATGAACCCCCATGCTGTTATACCTTTTATTAATGTCTCTTGGAATGTAATGAGTTTTTTTTTATTAAAAAAAAGTATTAAAAATATAATTGTTTCTTTCATGAATTAATTCTACACTGAAGAATCTTGTAAATAAGTTGAGCATTGTGAAAAGTGTTGAACACCTGTTTCTTTTTTTTTTGGCGGCCAAACCGAGGAACCCCTAAGGGTAGAGTGTTGATCGGACACGCCCGCAACCCCAACCATCCGCTTAACATATTTTCCGTAAGGCTCACGACATTCTGTTCTGCTCATTTGCACTGTACTAGCATGAGACTACTCGCTTGTCTCTACTGTTGTTGTTTTTGTTTGTTTGTTTTTTTCTGATTATTAAACTTTCTAAACATCGGCAAACAAATAACACACTAATCCCTGTGGAAAAATTTCTCGTACATAAAATTTGACAAATTCCTTAAAAACATACCATGGCGTATTTTAAGAAAACTTTTAAGAGCATTTTGTTGCTGCTTCTTCCTGTTGTTTCATTTGTACACTTGGTGCAGTACTTCCACCTACTGGACTGGAGTCTGGCTTTGTACGAGGCATGACATTTGAACATCAGCTGCACAAGTTACACAGCATTTCAGAGTTTATTAAATATTTCAAGTAGGTTTTAATCCTTCAAAATCTATAAGAAATACTTTACAGCTTCTTGAGACAAAATTAGGGGTGAAGAATCAAATGGAAAACGGAGCACAGTGCCCAAAAACAGGACTACCCATAATTCACAGCGGGTAATGAACCTACAGTTAATGCTGTTCCTAAAAAAAAAAACCTTTCGATGGTTAAAGGTTCTCACCTTTTCTAAGCGTGCACTGCTGGAACTGCTGCAGAACAGACGACATAATGACGGAGTGATTGAGGGAATGGGTTCAGACAGAACTTGTGTATTTTTAGGATCGTCGGTTTGTCAGGGCTGATGAGACGAGGATGTCAGGTAGCGCCAAAAACAGGAAGGAAAAAAAAAAGTTAAGTTCGAATATGAGTATAAAATTCAAAAACTCTTAAAATAAAAAAAAAAAAAAAAAGCAATGGGTTTCCATGACACCACCTCCTTGACAAATAAATGTGTTCATCCCTTCCTACATTCTTCATCTGATTTCTTTCAGAGGCTAAAAGTAAAGAGGATCCGCTTCGGTCCTGGTAGCAATGGCATTTAGCTTTTGTAGCCGAGCTGAACTGAATTTTGACTTTACCTGCACTAAATATAGAGGCCCTGTGAGGATCTCTGAAAGTTTGATGTCTTGCTTGTTTCTTCACCGTTTTCTCCGGTGTTGGAGTTTCTGCACAAACCCTGAAGCACTACAGCGCCTTGGCAAAACCTTACACCTCCTGGATGCCAAAAACTATTTACACCAGATTGAAAGAAAGGAAAAAATATATATTTGTCTACAAAAAAAATACACAAGAATACCCAAAAAGTGAGGAATAAAAGTCATCTCGTGCTGTTACAGGAAAAGTATTAAAAATGGAGCGAAGTGCTGAAGCAGAGGCGCAGTTACTAACGCGCTGTGGATGATTTTCCCGTAACAGCATGTCCTCAAGTGTGTTATTCCCATATAATCAGAGTGATTTTTTTCAAACATTATTTCATTTATTTGTTATTAAATAATACTTTATTTGTTTATAGTTATTAAAGATCTAATGGGGGGGTGGTGGATTAAAATCGATTAATTTATGTTTGTTTGCATTTAAGGCTGCAGTTCCTCTATAATCCTTCAGGTGGTGCACACTAAACTATTCACACATTAGCAGACGGGGGTGGGAGGAGCAAATTATTTACTAAGTTTGTTTAGAATTGTAACATTCTAAACAAATCTAATATACAAATATAATCAAATAATTTTTATTTAATTTGGTAACTTCTATAAATATTGTAAAATTTTCAGCCAGACTTTATAATTTTGCAATAATAAACAAACAAAAAAAAGATTCTTATTCTTTTCCTATTCTTTTAATCTCTAGTACTTTTATTGGAAAATTTCATTAAATTAATTTCATTAAATTTAAATTTAATTGTACTCTCACTGGTAAAGAAATCTTTCTTCTTTTTAGGTCACAGCTAGTCCTATAAGCATTTCACTCTATCACACTGAATGTGTGTGTACGAGATTAATAATTTAAATAAGATTTTTTTTAAATAAATTTTTGCTATTTATGAAATGTTGATACTAAAAGAATTGTAAGACAAATTGAATCGGCAGCTGGATATCGTGATAATATATCGGATCGGCTGAATCCGAATAGTTATAGTCAATAACGTGGAAACTTCCAGAAAACGAAGATCTTGTATTGAAAAAATGCTGTGAAGATGTATTTAAAGATGGACTAGAGCTTTAAACCTCAGGAGATTGATTTAAAAATAAACATTAAACATCATCTTTAACGATTGCACGTGTTATTGTTTACAAATCGGAATAAGAGCGTCAACATAAACACGTCCTGAAAGATTCGACTAAATGCATCACATGATTTAAGTTGCAGCACGCTTTGGTCAAAAATCCACATTGAGATTATTGGATCATCTAAAATAATTATAATATAAATATAGTTATAGTATATAATATAATTATGTTTAACTATAAGCTAAAACCATTTTATATTTAAATGTATATCAAATATTTTGAACAAATGGTTTCATTTTAAGATGATATTTGCCAATATTTATCACCTTAAAATAATTACATTAATTTTTTTTTATTAATTATCTTATTATAAATTATTAACTACTACATGGATTCTTATGTTTATGATTATGCGCGTTACCTGTAATAAATTGCAGCCTTTTGGGATTAAATAATTTCACAACATTTTTATTTACTTGCAGTTTTTATAAGATGAATTGTGCAGCACTGATCCTCATCGTCAGTGTGTGTGTTTCGGGTTGTTTTTTTATTTCCTTCTCTTTTCAGTCTAGGGAAAAATAAGTGAGATGGCATACCTGAGTGAACAGTGTCTCCTGTGCTCATGGTATAGCAGCGAGGAGGGAAACCACAGGCAGGAATTATGGGGGATTTACGAGTCCGTCTGCGCTGTAATGAGCCCGAGGTGAGGCGGGTTCCAGCCAGCGCCGGCGCTGCCCTCTCATTGATGTCTAATGCACACAAAATTGCGAATAATCTGCCGACATCCTTCCAGATGTCCCCTTGAATTTCCTGCGACTTAAGACGATTCCGAGTGCTTTGAAAGTTTTGATAACTTTTCCCCGAATTCGATTGAAGCTTTGCGCGTGGAGGAATGTGGCCTTTTTCTCTCTGTCATGCCATCTTAGACAAACCATACAGCAGCAATTTAATATTTCCCAAATCTTCCCAGAATTAATTTGTTTTTGTTTTTTTTGTCCTTGGTTACACACATTAACAAACCGCTGTTATCTAGATTTTGTTTCGAATATACGTGTGTGTTTTATCATCCTAAACATCACTCCTAAATAATATCAACCCACATTAAGCATTGATTTTTAGTAAAAAAAAATTTATGATTGGGAGAACAGAAAAAACACGCAAGGCGTCCGTCCGTACACAGCGGAGCGGAGAATTAGCGCGGCCCCGGTGGAGGTTGATGATATTATGTCGTGGCAGGATGCTGGCTCAGTGTGAACCCCAGAAAGAAAAAAAAAAGAAGGGGAAAAAAAAATCCCTAACCCGCAGTTCACCTGAAACATAATGACAACATCCCGCTGGATGTTTTAACGCCGAATCTTCGGCTTTCTGAGGAAATCATTTCCCCGTTTCCATAGAAACCATAGTGCGAAATGTGCCTGCTTGTGAACTCCCTGCTGGAAAGCGGTGAAGTCGACGCGTCTGCACGAGATTAACCCGAGACACAGAGGGGGGAAGAAAATAAATTAAATAAATAAATAAACTGTTCTGTTTGCAAATTTTTCAACCTGCAAAAACATGCACCAGGAAGGAAAACTGATTTTTATATATAAATCTCCTGCCCCGGAATGATGCGGTGCTATTTATTTATTTATTCCTGCACATGTGATGTTCCATACATCATGCGTTTCACCTTCAATTACGCTGAACTGAATCGAATGAAGTCAGCAGAAAAACTCCAGGACCATAAAGCCGGAGGAGACGTGTGGGAGAAGATAGGGAGACGTGCTGGGAACATAGGGACAAGCAGGGAGTCTGTGAGATGATGCGTTGGTGATGAAGAGATGTGCAGATGAGGAAGTGCAAGATACGTGGAGAATTGCGTGAGATGCGCAGGACGTGTGTACGATCAACGTACAGGAGACACGAAGAAGGGCGGGTCTTCTGTAGTAACGTTGTTAGGATAAAAAGTAATAATCATTATCATCATAACAGTTTTTTTTTATTGCTTTTTCAATATTAGTACTAATGGCACCGTTCCCATTATGTGCTATTATGATGATTTAGCTTTTTCTTGTTTTTTTTTTTGTTAATTATAATTATTAGTGT
The DNA here is from genome assembly GCA_030068045.1 of Platyallabes tihoni. Lineage (NCBI taxonomy): Eukaryota > Metazoa > Chordata > Actinopteri > Siluriformes > Clariidae > Platyallabes > Platyallabes tihoni. Next base: position 20,156,008 of record JAQQZS010000019.1, on the reverse strand, counting down.
TTGTCGTAGTGTCTTAATGGTGAGAATAATCACCATTATTACAGTTAAATAGATTAGACTTTACCCTGATAATTTCTTTAAAATAGTTTATTAACATAAGTGTTAGTATTAAAATAACTACAGCAATTTTGTTCCTTTTTTTTCTTTCATTTTTATAACTTCACCAGGGGAAACAATAACGCTGTTCTTATTTATATAATCGTGATCATCGGCACCTTTTTATTTATTTATTTAGTATATTGTGCAGCATCACTAAGATGATAAAATTTCCTGTTGTTGTTGTTTTTGTTATTAAGTAAAATCAGGTGTGACGTTGTGTTATTAGCTCTCTCCGCTGTCTGAGACGATCACACCGCTGCACATCACCGAAGCTCTGCAGCGTTTATTAACACACCTGCATGAAGGCTGTACCTGAAAGCTGAACGTCTTCTAATCCTCCGCGCGCAGGCTCGTCCTTTAGCATGTGGCGACACCGCGCTCGCTCCTGACTGCCCTCCATATTCTCCGGTTGATTGCTTTCCGCGCCGCAGCTGCGTCTCACGCACCTCCACCACTTCCTGCTTCTGGAACGACAGCAGATTTGATATTAATTATTTTATATCAATTTTAATCTTATTATTTCTCATTAATCATCACAGCTTGTGTTTCTGTTAAAACTGCAAGCAGCACAAAGCTACACATTACACTTGCTAATTAGTTAAATAATTAAATGTTTCTTTTTTTTTTTTAAATAAAAACCCAATTCTGTTTTCTCTCATTTATCTCTTATGAGATATTGTATTTTATTATTAACAATATAATAGTATATATATATATATATATATTATTGTTATTATTAATAATAATATTGAATAAAGCCACTTATGAGAGAAGAGATGAAAATAATGAAGAGGGGAAGAAAGCAAAAGTAAAAAACGTAATCAAAACAGAAAAATCTAACAAAAAATGAGCGAACTATGCAACATTATGTCTGTGCATGATTATATACAAATGTGTGTATATATAAATAAATAATCTTACTATTTTGTTTATTTTACTCTTGCAAATAATTGTACTACACTAGACACTTTTTTCTTTTTACAAATTCAAGCCTTATTTACTTTGTACTTAATTTTTTTTACAGATTAAAAAATATTTATATATATATATATATATCACATTTAATATATTCTAGCTACCGGCACACAAGCCGCGTTGAACTGTACACCTCATATTTTGCGCCCTTATGTTTATTGACAAGTGCCATGCTCGTGTCCTCACGTGGAGGTCTGTGCTTGGGTTTGTGTCGCATCCCTGCATGCATTTCTGCATTTATCCGTTAAGGAGCGAACGGCGTGACCCAGAGCTTAAAGTGCAGCCGCGTCAGGAGCCGCCGTTCCCCCGGGGGCTCTCATCTTTTACTGTGCCATGACAGAAAATGGAGGTTGCGAGCGCAGAGTGCTGCATTAAAAACCCTTTACCCGTCTGTGATTTATAGTTGGCTGCCCTGCCGAGCCTACCGCACCGCTGCACCATCTTTCCTGCGACGAGCCGTTTGTGTGAAGTGCAAGAACACCACGTGGCCGGGGTGCTTCATCAAAACTAAACATTAAAAAAAAAAAACATGCAGGCTACAAGATGGCCGCACATCTGGCGATTTAGCATTTTACCTCTTCAGGTGCAAGACTTTTCATACAAGAAAAATAAAACACACAAAAAAATAAACCTAGGGGCTGAGGATGAGCGAGTGCCAAACCATCGCAGGATTTCCATCTTCACCTGACAGTCGTGCGGATGAATATTTAAATACCACGGTTATACAGAACGGGGAAAAGGGACGCCCGTGATTATGCGACTTCATCTCGAGGAGTCTGGGTGAGACGACACCAAGGAAGGCCTTATTCCCTCCCGGCTTTTGTCCTTGAGACGGGACGAGCCTTAATAGCAATATTCATTCATTCATCCGTTCATTTATTCAGCAGAATTAATCCGCTCGCTCCTGCTCACGCTGCTGCATGAATGATAATCGGACCTTTGAAAAGCCCGAACGGGACGCGGCCATTCTGAAGGAAGACGAGGGAGAGGGAAAAAAGAATCAAAAAGTTATTTTGATATTAATGAAAGATTGTATGAAAATTGACAAGATAACCTTCAAGACGGCATCAAAGAAGATGTGAAGATCAGAGACGCGCTGTTTAAATGATGGAGATAATTCCACACTCTCGCTCGACAATAAAACGAACAGGAGAGAAGATTGAAGATTGGAGTAGAGCTGCAGGAAGCCCAGTTATAGATATTCACTAATATAGGCATCATTTAAGGTGCACATAATCTCGTCTCAACGCATTCGTCTGTTTAGAGTCAAGTGTGTGTATTGAGTTCACAGCAATTCAGCACCGATACTTACAGACTACAGCGGCATCGAGAATGAAAACATGAGCATGTCTCAGTTCACAGACTCGAACTTTGAGCCTGTGTGTGTGTGTGTGATCAGCTCGAGTGAAGAGCAGCATCAAGTCAGTATGGCGTGCCAAAATGTATATTTTCACTGTAAATATGTTTAAAACACAATCTAAGTCCAGTATTATATGCATAAGGACTGGGTTTCTTTCTCTGCTGAAAAAATGCTGCTCCACATGAAAGTGAAAAAAATATGTCAAATAAATGGCCTGCATTGATTTAAAATAGGCCTCTTTCTGAGAATGTTCCGTCTGTCGGCCTTAACAATAACGAAGATTAAAATAGAGTTAAATACAGCAATAAAAATGCAAAGATAAAAATAACAGGCCCAAAGTATTTACATATGAGAAAGAGGGAGAGAAAAATATCCACTCACTCGCTCATCGTCTAAACCGCTTCATCCTCTATAAATATAAAGACTCTATAAAGACTTTTAGGGCACAAGGTGGAGGACACCCTGGACAGGGTGCCAGGGAGCCATACACATGCTTATTCACACACTACACGCAATTTGGGAACGCCAATCAGACTAATCTGCATGTCGACTGTGGGAGGAAACCCACCAATCACGAGGAGAACATCCAAACTCCATGCACACAGACCTGAGGCAGGAATCGAAATAGTTATGTAGATAGTAGAGAGAGTGTGTGTTCAGAAATAACATCAATGGAAGACGACTTAACAGAGATGTTTAATTTAATATCAAGCTAAATGTTAAACTCCTGTATTTTAAGTTATTTTTGCTGCCCTTGTTTTTTTAAAGTAAGAAAAATTAAAGCAATGACGAATGGGTTACATTTCATTTTTCAAGTTGTAATGATAAAGGAAACGGTGAAAAGGTTTAAGGTCTTAAAATTGTAATATTTGTAAAATCGTGATACTTACAGAATCGCAATATAAATCGTATTGGTGCCGATATCGTGATAATATCGTATCGTGTTGTCCCTGGTGATTCCTGTCCCTAATGTATAATTACGTTAATCATTCCCTAACTATGTTTAATTCAGTTTGATCAGGTGATGCAGTGCGCCGTCGGCATAAGACCAACCCTCACTGCTCACAGCGTTGTTATTAATCAGAGCATCTCGTGCATATGAAACCACTAAACTCTAGAAATGATCTGTAGCATTTTCAGAGCTTGATGCAGTACAACATGGCATCATTATGTATTATTTTTTCTCTCTCTGGCCACTCCGGGACTCTGCAGCGTGAACGAACCTTAGAACTTGCTTTCTTTCGGGGCAGGTGAAATCCTCAGGAGGGGCACAAAGTTTAACACACTCTCCGTACGACTGTTTACGGTGCTGTAGAATATTTTACACATCACACATGACCTTATAACACTATAACAAAACGCTCTCAGTTCACACGAACACGGTAGAACGTTTCAAAAAGGCGTGGCTGTGTGAAGGCGGCGAGAGCGTAAAGCGTAGCAGATAGACGCAGCTTTATGGACGAAACAGGTCATGTGTTTAACTACATGGATTATAAACTTGTATTGTCTCATTTTTATTCCGGACTGTAGGAGGTATAGCACCAAAAATACTGAGTATGTCGTCTTTACATGAAAGCACACAAGCACAAGCATGCTGAAATATACCGCATCACAAAAGTGTTGCAATGTCATGGCCTCCCTTTAGTATCTCATGACTTTATTAGATTGTGAGCGCATTAACCTGAAATGTGAAATGATCTACCAGGACCATTTACTGCAACATATTCTCAATATACCAAGACACTAATTAGATTTATTTTAAAGCTCACCATACTCATCCAAAAAAAAATCTATCCATGTTTTTCTTTTTTTTCCCAGTATTAATTTTTCTTCAGCATCTAAAGCACTTGCTTTAAAGAACAAGAACTTTATACAAGAACTTGTACTCCAGAAAAACCTGGCAACCGCAGAGGCACAAACACACACACACACACACACACACACACAAATGATTTGCCTAATCTGAACACGGAATCCAGAAATCACTTTAAGCAGATGGTGTAACTCGACTCTGAATACCAGAAACTTTCCCCAAGTAAACATTGACGAAACATGTGAAGTTCAGTCTTCGATTCTGCATACGGCTGGTAAGGGATTAAAGAATAATCAGATGGACGTTATTATATAAAAACGCACTATACCGTTAAATGTGCCTCACTAATTATTATTATTATTATTATTATTCCAGATTTTATAATGTGATGAAGAAGCTCATAAAGTTTCTGCACAGACACTAAAGTAAAGCTAAAGCAGTGGATTTTTGTGGTTATTTAAACTTCCTGCACTATTCATCTGTCTCACAGAATCAGCACCAGGAACTTCAAGTGAACCTTCCAAAAGCCATAAAATAAAAAAAAAGAGAAAAAACACAAGTCGCTCTACACCACGGGCCTGGCAGCCAGCCATCATGTCATGCTTCAGCTTTACTAAACACACAACCTGGAGATAAACTTAACAACAGTAGAACTGAACGCCGGGTGTCCGTGCAGCGCCGGAGAGGTCACGTGGAAAACCGCTGACGCTCTCTATCCGGTCAACGCTTGGCCAATGATGCATGGCGCTACGGCCAAGTGACTCAGAGCTGCAGATAGACTTAAATGTCATACACGGCCGCCTTGGGGTTTGCTCTTAGACGCGTGACGTGAGAGACTGGAATCCGATCATAACGGTGGAAAAGATTGATTTGGACATGCAGCAATCAATATTCAGCATCTTCTGTCTGACCAGCGAGTGGTGTGGAGGTAACTGCTGAGCAGATTAACCTGTATGAGGAATGTTCACGTCCCAATCAGGAATATGGACATACACACGCAAGCATGGGTTGTTTGAGTCAAACCGGGGCTTGTGATAATTTCTGGTGTAAAAGGGAGTTCCAGGAAGGCCAGCGTTTCAGACGTGAATCAGACAGGTAGTTCGATCATGTTTCCGGCGCACTGAGAAAACTTTCTACCGTCTGGGACAAATGCATTAGTGTAGCAGGCGATTATAAAGAGAAATAAAGGGAAAGTTCTGTTATTCTGCACAATCAAGAGTCCCGGTTTGACTTGAACGGCCATAGACTAGAAGCCTCCCATATGGTGTATTTCCATTTAGTTGTTTGTTAATTTTGTTAAATCGTCCTTGGCTGCATGTAAAAGTATAAAGGACATAAGGAGGTTTATTCCGCGTCTACAGAAGGAGTCAGCAGTGTCAGCGCTCTCTAACACTCGGACTCAGAAGTTCTTCCAGACTGACGAGTTTACACTTTAGTGCAGTTTCTCAAGCTGCAAACTACAAACTTTCTAACTAGTACTCACTTATTTAAAGAGATTTATTTCACCAAACTGAGTTTATTTTCATCCACAACGAGGCAAACCAATTAATCATTAGTTACACTATTAGCTACGTAGCTTCTGCTGGTTCTTTATTCGCTTTCAGACTCCGTTTTTCACATTTATCTTCCAAAGAAATTGTGATATCTTGCTTGCCTGCTTCTCTGAGAGAAACAATTCACTTCAATTAAGCACAGGGCGAGCTAATTAAACCGGACCTTAATTGCATGTGTCTAGGTCATGTGACCAACTTAGATTATGTAGCCTGTAGATTGTGGCACAAAATAACATGATTTAATAGGAAATAAAATAATTACAATTAAAAATAAATTCATAAGAAGAAAAGAAATAAATGAATGAATGAATTTATTTATTTATTTATTTATTTATTTATTGGGTATAATAAAGTTTTAGGCAAATGCAGATTAGGCTAATTGCCGTTCCCAATTTGTCTCCCTCTGTGTACTCTGGTTTCCTCCAGCAGTCCAAATACATGTAGATGAGGCTCACTGGCGTGTTGCCCTGTAATGAACTCGCACCCTGAGACTTTAGTTCTGATCTTCACAGCTGAACCATTTACTGATATTTATTACAGGAATATTTGTGGATAACTAATGCTGCCAGCTGGGAGCAAAATCAGGACACCGTTTTTTGTTTTTTTAGATCGCTCTCTCTCTCTCTCACACACACACACACACACACACATCTTTAGAAGGCTGAGCAGGTCAGTGTAGGAAAATATCCGTAATCAAAAAGCCCCATGTTTGGGAATCAGGATCTTTTGTGTGTGTGTGTGTGTGTGTGTGTAGCTCTGCGTAAATATTCAGCAAGGAATCAGAAAAGCTTCCTCTGCTTCAGACATGTCGAGTCCAAAACCTCAGTTTCGTTCCTCCGGCGAACACTAGAGCTCAGCTTGTTCTACACCTTTCCTATGAATAAATGCATAAGTTTTTACCCTCCATGGCGAGCCAGATGTATGGAGATGTGTACCTCTCTGCGAGGCATTTTATGCTTGAAGCATTCGACTCGTCGAATAATGAATAAAAGTTTCTCTAACACCTGTCTGTGGGAACCGTGGCACTGTTATCTTATGTGCGTTAAATCCGCATCTTTTCATAAAAAAAAAAAATATATATATATATATATATATATGATTATGGTTTTAGAGCCGTAATGATCTTAAAGTGTGAAAGGTACTGTTTAGGTTCCACATCCTGGGGTACATTTCAGTTAGTACCTTTTATTTCCGAGCGCTGTTACAGTTTACATGCATGTAAGTGGCTATAAAAACAAGAAGAGAGTAATTAAGGACAACGAGATTGTGAAGACTGGGACGACACCAGATCATTACACACACACACACACACACACACACTCAACAGGTTTATCTTACTTGTTGTCCTTGCAAGGACTAAATATATTCTAAAAAATAACCTCATTAACCAAAACGAATTGTTCCTTTTATTATTATTATTATTATTATGATTATTATTGTTTATTCTATATTTTGCACAGAGATCTGTCGCTCCGTATCCTTTTCTTAAAGATATTTTAAAAATCTGTCCCCACACTCTCATGTCCTTGCGTGTTGTCCCTCAGTTTTAGGGCTTTAAAGGACACTTGGGTGAGAGCAGCAGCGCCTCCACCTCCAGCTTTATTTCCCGAACGCTTGTAAAACCCGAGTCTGCGCTGAACAGAGCAGAGATATAAAAGCTGACATGTTTACTGCTCTTGATACGGCTTTGTTTAGAGACTTAGAAACAATTAACACTACATTGGTTAGAGTCTTTTTTTTCTTTCGCGAATGCACTCGAGTGTCAATAAAAAACACAAGATTTAAGCAGTGTGTATGCCTCGAGATATAAAGTAGAAAAAGCAGAAAACACACCAGAGATTGTTTGTTACGGTCCAGCTGCCTGCTTAGTGCTCGGGAGTTCATTATCTCAAGGAGAAAGTAGAGCGCAAAAGTTTGGGCTGAAAACAAATGCAGATCTGAACTGTACATCAGTTCTGTACAAAAGCCCAAAAGCCCTGAAACACAAGTTATTGAGGTGATCTAGAGTTTATAACTCGTTATCTATTTGGTAGGTTATTATTTTAAGTCATAACCCATTAACTTAAGTAACTGTTATCTTCTGATCGTTTTAACATATTACTGTAAACCAACAGAACGTCATCATAGCGGATGGTTTAACATTAAACATATTTAAGGTACGGTGGCTCTTGAGTGCGTGACGATTTAACGAAGAGAAAACACACAACAGGAAAAGGTAAAAAAAAAAAAACACAACAAAAGTAAAAACACACAAAAGCTAATTTCATAACAACAGTAAAAATCGAAATAGAGCAGAAGAAAAAAGAGTTGAAAAAGCATAAACAACAAAAGAAAAAAAAACAACATAAGCAAAAGTGAAAAAAACACAAACACCAAAAACACTCAAAGCAACAAAAAGAAAAAACAATAAAAGAAAAAAAAATAACAAAAGCAAAAAAAGGAACAAAAGTGAAAAGAACAAAAAAAAAGCAAAATAACTAAAGTGAAAACACACAACATCAGGTTTGAGATCACAAACACTAATTTCATAATAACAGCAAAAGTCAAAATACAGCAGAAGAAGAAAAAGGGCAGAAAAAGCAAAAACAACAACAAAAATTAAAACAGCAACAAAACTGAAAGAAAAAAACACAAAAAGCAAAAATACAACAAAACAACAAAGTGAAAAAAACAACAAAAGTGAAAAGAACAAAAAAAGCTAAATAACAATAATAAGCGTGAATACAGCAACAAAAGTAAAAAATGGAAAAACAAGATAAGCAAAAACAATAACAAAAGAAAAAAAAGATGTGAAGCGAAGACAAAAAGTGAAACCACAACTCGTGTTTTAACTTTAAATGTTTGTGTTTAAATTTGTTAAAATCCTAAATATTACATCAACACGGGACAAAAATAATATGATTTTAAGTAGATAAATATCGAGGTTGTTGTTGAAAGTTTTCACAATTTCTCCAATTTTTATTCAACAAAAACAAGAAATCAGAGACATCAAGAATGAATCACGTCTTTAAATGATGCAAATTTGAGAAAACAGTTTGAAAAGTCAAAGTTCTGCCACAAGTTGCTAAACCAGTAAAATTTCACTGTAATGGAGTCAGAAACCTTGTCGATGTGTGAAGCAGGAATGCACCCGTGCCTGGGGCGCTATTTCATCCCAGTGAATGATATCATTTTGTTTGTAACACACACACACACGCACACACACCATTTTAATAGTGATGTCACCTCTAATAATGAAGGCCCATCCATGAAACCTGACACACACTGCATTTTGTGCAGAGGGTGCACAAACTTTAGTGGAGACAGCAAATCAAAAGTAATGGATATCGCCATTTACAGAATAAAGGAATAAGAATAAATAATAATTAAAATAAAATAATATAATTAGATTAAAATCGCATCATATAGACTGTTTTGTCTGATCACGTTAGCGTTCTTTGCACTCTGGTTTATTTATTTATTTTTTTCTTCTGTTCTGTGGAAATCTATTTCTACAAGTTGGCCAGATTACTGAAATAACATTGGTTTATTGGGGGGGAATCTAGCAGATGTGTCCCTGTTCCCTGGGAAGAAAAAAAACGAAAGAAATGAAATTAAAATAATCTCTGTATATCAAACACATCTCACACAGATGCTGCGACAAAACCGAGCATTTCATCTTCTGACGCGAGATTGCTTCCTATAGATCACATGCTATATTAAGTAAAGCACATATGCAAACTATAACACACACACACACACACACACACACACACTCCTGACGCCCCTCACACCTAAATTATTCCAAGGAGTGCATGTAAAAATAAATAAATAAATAAATAAATAAATAAAATGAACCTTCATTTCATTCTTCTGTAAGAGGAAATCAGATGCACCAGGCCGAGCCGCATGCTCGTGATGCATTCCCAAAATAAATAAATAATAAAAATATGATCTGTACATAGAGATACAAAGCAGGGAGTGCAATTTAAAATCTACAAAACAAAGTGCTGCCTAAATGTAGCTACCACTGCAGGCGTTCAGAGGCTTCGCTGTTTGTATTTAGATGCATGGCTTCAGTGAAAGTGCCTCGAACGTCACAGCAAAAAATATATTTAAAAAAAAGAAGAAGAAGAAGAAGAAGCATCTCTTTTCTTCACGTGGAATAAATAAGATGTTTCTGTGTCTTTCTCTGTGTGTGTGTGTGTGTGTGAGAGAGAGAAGGAGAGAGCAATGGCAGGATAAAAGTGTATCTATCTGTCTTAAGCAATAGCATCGGCTTAACCTTCATCCTGAATCATTTGGGACGTGGAAAACACAACCGAGCAATCTACCTGGAAAAGTCCCAGTAGGAAGAAAAACAGCTTCCTTTGTTCCCTGTGCGTGTGTTTCCTCCATGTCGCTCGACGGCTGGGGGGGGGGGGGGGGGGGGGGGGGGGGGGGGGGGGGGGGGGGGGGGGGGGGGGGGGGGGGGGG
>JAQQZS010000019.1:20136930-20138878 GCA_030068045.1 Platyallabes tihoni | reverse complement strand
AATGTATTATATATATATATATATATATATATATATATATATATATATAATGTATTATATATATAATACATAATTATCTCTGGAGGCGGAGCTTAATATAACACCTGTCCACTTACAGTTATTTGACATGTCTAGGGATAATCCAGAGTGTATGGATCACCATGAAAAAAAATCGTAATAACATTTAAAAGAGGATCAGGTATGAACTGGGGGAAATGATGTCTTCTAAACTCGGGTAAAGGTAAAGAGATTAAGAAATAAAAAACAAACAAGACAGAATTTGACAAAAGCCCCTAGACCTGGATAAAAATATTTTTTTTTCTGTTTATGTTTTTAAATAACGACAGTAAGAAATCCGGCCTCGAGTGGGTTTTGATGATTGGCACCAAGTCCCGTCCACTAAATTTCCAAATAAATGTTTTTTTTTATCCTTATATTTCACATCGCCTGTTTTTCAGGAATTTGCCTCAAACTCTAGTTTGGATTTTATTCTGGTTTTACTGTAAGACATCACGAACACCACGGCGTAAATGTACCCTGTACACACCAACACGTCTTCATACAGAGCACCGCATTATAGAGAGGTGTGTGTGTGTGTGTGTGTGTGTGTGTGTTTTAAAGACACCCAGAAATGGTTTGCAGATACAGTTTTTAATGTATCACAACAATGAGCAACAAACATACTTGATGAACTATTTCCAGAAGAAGTTGTTCAAATACCATCTACAATAAACGTCATTTCAACTATGACAACAGGTCTGTGACAAAATAAAAAAAGTTCCAAAACCATGTTATTTTACCGTAATACGGTACAGCTGAGACCTCAAACATTACAGTAACAAAAACTAATGAGACTACTCTCTATATATAAAACATCAATAACATTTTTGGTTTAGTTTATTTAAAGTTTTAGCCATAGGGGCTTCTTTTTTATTAAAACCTCAGGGTGCATTTCCTGTGTTACCCAGGCGTTGTAGAGTACATATTGTGAAGAATATGATTGCGCCGTGTGATGATCCCTTTGATATCCAGAAGAAACAATCCTAATTTCAACCTTTAGAAGGTGTCCTCTTTTGCTCCACACTATCGATCCGTAAAAAGTTTTTTTTTTTTTCCTTTTTTTTTCTTTTTGGCTGCTGTGCAGTTGCAACATTTATGTACAGTTATATTGTTGGACCATCCTTAAGTTTATGTTTATTTGCTTTACCAGTCCTTGTGTGGGAAGCATTTCTAGTCCAGGCTGAACACCGTTAGCACGCGGCGCCAGCCGTCAGCTCAGTCTTTGTAACGCTGCTCCACATTCAGGGAAAGGCTAAAGCAGGTTTGTAAAGCCTTTGGAATCAGGACAGTCGTTTAGGATTTGGACAGAGGCAGGATTGCACCTTAGGAGGCCAAGATGTCTCTTATGAAACACAATCAAAAAGTGTCTTCAGGATTAAAATAAAATGTTAAAATACTAAAAAAAAAAAAAAAAAATCTAAATAAGAACATTTAAAAAGTTCACGTAATAGAGAGAGAATTAAAAACCGTGACCTTTGTGTTTCAACTTTAAAAAACAAACGAAAAAAAAAATGAACACCTGTACAATAATAATAAACAGGAAAATAAAAACAAAATGTTACGTGATTTCATCGTTTGAAACAATTTTAAGCATGATTTGATTTAACCTGTCAAACAGTTGCATTACATGCTACTTGTTCATCTCAGAATAGGAATACCAAAAAAAGCAATACATTTTTGCATTTCTTCATATTAATAATATTTTTTTTTTTTTACCATGCACAGCCAACTACGAATATGTACAACAGCTTAGCTTTCTTTGTTCACAAGCCTTTTACTTTCATACAAACAGCCTTCTGTTACTTTGGAATGAATCACATTATCCTACTTACTTATTATTATCCTTTTTTAAAAAAAAATCAAACTAGGAAAAGTGATTCGTAAAAAA
>JAQQZS010000019.1:20119430-20131930 GCA_030068045.1 Platyallabes tihoni | reverse complement strand
TCTTCAGACCCACTTCATGGGCAATATGATCTAACATTTTTCTTGTCGGGTTAGAATCAAGTAGATACTTGTCATAAAGGATCTCAAGTTGCTCTGGTGTTATAGTAGTTCTGAGGCGTTTGTCTCTGTGTTGGTCTTCACTACCATTTCCACCTTCTTTATCATTTGAGCCATCCTCTTTATCATCTAACTTACGTTTTAAGGAACCAGAGCCAGTGGCAGAGGCCAGCCCAGAACTGCTCTGTGATGGCATCTGGGAAAGGGCTCCGGACAAAAGCTGACTCGTCATTAGAGGGTTATTTGGGTCGAATATCATGTACGGCATATCCAGTGGCCTTTCCAAGAACTGCGAATGCAAGAACTGGTTTTGAGCTGCAAGGAAATGCATATGCTGATGTTCCTGCCACAGTTCGACAGTCGGGAAAGCTATCTTGCACTGTTCACACTGATATTGTAACATTTGAGGGGGGATGCTGTTGGTAAGTGATGAGAGTGCAATGGAGAGAGGACTGGATGGGACAGCTGCAGACTGAGGTTGGGAGTGCGGCCTTGTCATTTGTGACTGAGACATTTTCTGTGGAGGAGGCTGAGGCGTAGAAGCTTTAGATGGTCGTGGATCCGCTATTAGTTTTGCTGCTTGTGAAGGGGTATTCTCGGTCTGCTTGGATTTCTCACTGGGGATCTCAGGTTTGGGTGAAGTTTTTCCTATTTCAGGTCGAGGTGAGGGCATCAGCGGGGAGCTGGAGCCAGAGCTGCTCGCTGTGGCAGTTGGTTGTTTACATGACTCCACCTGCTTCAATGTGATCAGCTCGTAGTTGTCAACCATGTCCTCAAAGTGGATTTCATCTGAAACATCATCATCTTCATCTTTGTAGCACTGCTTCTTCTGATGGGTTATCAGGTCAAATATCCGGGGATAGGTCACATTACATTTCTTACATTGGTACTGCATGTTGCTGGTTCGGATATAACGCTCATTTGTAAGTTCTTTCTTTTCAGTGTCCTTGGTATCGGCCTGGTTTTCATAACTCTTTCTTGCCTTTTGGCGGGCATTTTGGAACCATACCACGATCACACGTGTCGGCAGACTGAGAACCGTAGAAAGCTGCTCAATCTCATCATCTTTTGGGTAAGCATTTGTATCAAAGAAGTCTTGCAGGACTCTGAGTTGGTAGTCTGTAAATCGAGTTCTTGAAGATCTCCTGTTCATGGCCAAGTCATTCTTATATTCTAGTGCACTTATTTGAGATTCCACTCTGATATCCTCCAGTGTGGTCAAGGGCGGAATGTTAAAATTGTAGGGCGAGTCTTTGCTTCTCTGCCTCTCTTTGAAGAGTGTGTTGCGGAACCAGTGCTTGATGACTTTTTGTGGAAGGCCAGACTTCTCTGCCATTTCTTGTATTTGATCCTCATTAGGAGAGTTGTTGATATCAAAGTAAGTGCGAAGGATTTTCAGTTGGTCATCTGTGATTCTGGTGCGAGGACGCTTGAACTGGGATTGCCGCAAGAAGTTTGGATCTAGTCCCAGTTGCTGTTGACATAACTGTGTGAGGTCAGAGGATAAAGAGTCCATTGTTGGAAGCTGTAGCGCAAGCTGTGGGGGTAACCCAGGATGTTGCACGGACTGCATCATCAATGGTGGGAAAATTGGCAAGTCAAGAGAGACAGGAAGCTGTACTTGTGGAGGAGCACTAGGTGGCGGAGGTGGTGGCGGAGGGGGTGGTGGTGGAGGAGGTGGAGCTTGTAGGGGTGCTGGAGATGGTGTGGGTGCCTTTCCTACTGTAGTAGGGGTAGGAAGGATGGTTGCTGGAGTTGAGGGTGCTGGGGGTGGTGGAGGTGGCGGTGGTGGCGGCGGTGGAGGAGGGGTCTCTGGAGAAGGTGGATTTATCGGATAGAGCTTATCATATGCCTCTCTGTACTGCTGTGCAAACTTCTCCAGCTCCACATAGGGAAAGAACTGACCATGCACATGCTCCTGGTGGCTCTTTAAGATTAACATATTGGAGAATAATTTTCCACACATACCACATTCTAATTTGTCACTTATTTCTTCCTCTCTGTTCTTTTTCTGGCATTTTTGTCTGTTCTCATTGTACTGAATTACTAGCTCAAAACCAAAGTTTTCTAGTAAGGCTTTTGCAGCATTACCCCTGGCCCCAGAAATGATGCGTGGTGGAGGAATTAAAGGCTCAGAAAATTTAGGCTTTTTGGAATCCTTTTTCTCTTTATTGTTATCAGGATCATTGACAGTCTCATGCTTCGCTTTGTTGTCTTGCTTTTCCATTTGCTCTTCCACCTCTCTGGACATCTGAATCTCAGACACAGACACAGGATTGGGCTCTAGCTTAGGCTTATGGCTCTGTTGCTGGGCTTTTTGTTGTTGCTGTTGCATCTGAGTGGCTTGCTGTTGAGCTTGTTGCTGAGAAAGCTGTAGCTGCTGTTGGCCCAGTTGGTGCTGTTGCTGCATCTGCTGCTTTAGATCCTCAAGGAATGATCCAGTCATGCCTGGCATCCCGAATGCAGCTGAATGCAATGCTAGCTCTGGGCTGATATTAAACTCAGTGCCAGGAACATAGAACGGGAAAAGGAACTGGGGTTGTTGGAATTGTAACAAAGCCTCTGGTGTCATCGGAAAATGGGGGAAGAATGCTGGATTCAGAAACTGTGGTTGGAAGAAGGCAGCCTGCTGCTGAAGTTCATGCTGCAGTTGCATCTGAAGCTGCGCTGGTGACGGGGTGGACTGATGAGTTTGCTGAACATTGACATGATCAGTAGTTTGCTTTATGTTGACTTCTTTGGCATCTACATTGTTCTCTTTGTTTGATACTGGTAAACTCACAGACTCTGTGTTTCCCTGACTGACTGGAACAGGGCTGTTGGATGTTAAAGATCCATTTCCACTTCCACTACTGGAACTGCTGCTTGTTTCCAGTTTGGCAGTTCTGGCTTTAGTCTGATGAAGGACAGATCTCATGTGAATCTCCAGAGTTGAGCTTTGGCTATAAGCAACGTTACATATATTACATTTGTATGGTTTGTTGTCGACATTGTTGCTGGTTTCCTGGGGAACTGGACTTGAGGCTTCTTGGAGAACTTTCTTTAGCTTATGCAAATGTGAGACAGAGTTGTAATGAACGAGCAGAATGTTCTTTTGAGTAAAAGACTCCTTACACACAGTGCATTTGTATGGACGAGACGGGTCTAGAAACTTCTCCATTGTGAAATTCGGACCTTTTCTGAAAGGCAGTGTCCGCTTTGGTTCAGAGCCCATCTCATCAAGCAAGGAGCTACTGTCACTTCCTGTAGGACTGGCCTTTCCTTCCTGGTCCAGCTCGTCATCTTTGTCCAATTCCTGTTCTAAGGCTTGTGCCTCTTCCAGTGCTCTTGCTTCACTCTCTGTGATATCACCATTGAGCGGTAGACTTCCACACAGCTGCTGCACTTCAGCTTCACTAAGCTCAGGGTGACCGGTCTCCAGGTGCTTTCTGAGGGCGAGGAATGTCCTGAAGCTGCGCTGGCACAGACTACACATTGTGGCTGCCCGAATTGCGTGGTATTGTGAATGTATCTGAAGCTTCTGCAATGTCTTAAATGCCAAGCTGCAGTGGTTGCAGCGATATTTATAGACATGACGATCGGAGACGGACAGCTGCTGGCGTTTTTGCAGGTCGCTCAGGTGTTCCTGAAGGGAATCTGGGCTCTTCCTGTCTTGGCCAGGGGCTTTTTTCCAATCTGGAGCTTCAGCAGCCTCTTTTGGTGGCTGGACTTCCTCATTGGCAAGCTCAAGGTCACTTTTGTCCGTCCCTGTGCTATTTTTCGAATCCTTTGAGTTGTTTCCTTTTGTAAATAAAAAAAGAGGATATAGGAATATATTACACAGCTTGTTGAAAAATTATTGCTTTGACTTTCACAGAATGTTTTTTTTTTCTTTGCAGTGTAGTATGTTTAATTATTAAAAGGATGTATGGAGCTTACCTATGGGCTTTTCAGATGCCTCGGCTGAAGGGTTCATTACAGACGGGGCTTTGTCTTGTACGGGTATCAATGCATTATTTGGAATTGTAACATCCGGACCCCCCACCTGGAATAAATATCAGGTACATGCACTGTCAGTGAAACCACAACAAAGCACCATAAAAGAGACTCAAGATAATTGAACAAATGAACATTAACTACGGCTCTTACGGGTGGATTTGTTTTATTCGTATTAATTACTGGAGTATATGGCGCAGAGAAAATGTCCTGCGCAGTCACGGCAAACCCGACAGCCTTGAAATTGACAGATTGAAATGATTCACAGTACGTACTGTCATAAGCAGCTTCTCCACACAGTCTGGAGCCACGCTGTGGAGGTGTGTGAGATGTAGCTGCAGGTGGATTTTGTTGCTGAGGACATCTTGACACAGGGGACAGGAGATGACGGGCTGCATGGAATGTTGGGACATGATATGCAGCTGGAGACGGTTTGCATCCTTGCTGCTGTAATTACAGTACGGACACTGCTGCACCTGAAATAAAGCAGTTCATCAGGTCAAGGTCGATATTTGGCCATGAAGGTGGACAGGATATCTGGAAATTTCCTGAAAAAAGTGTAAGATTAGAAATAAAAAGTGATTTCCTTTGGAACTTTGACTGACTCTGATTACAGTGAACTGTTTCAAGTGCTGCGGTCTTAACAGAAAAGCGTTACGTTAATGCATTATGATTTTAATTAGTAACACGTATAATTTAATGTGATATAAAGGCTCATAAGACTCAGTGTGAACATAAAGACAGACCCATCGATTTAAACATGGGAAGCAGTAACTCACTTGCTCATTGGTAAGCGTCTTCTCCTCTACAGATTTGGGCCTCTTGGGTGGAGCGTCGTTTTCTTTCTCCTGTTGAAGTGCACGTTTGCCCACTGCGGCATTCTCCAGAGTTTCTTTAGCCAGTGTATTACCTCCTACAAAACAAATTTTAAAAAAGCACATCTTAAGTTACTCCTCACAAAAAATAACAACCTCATCATCAAACATGAGGCGATGATATTAAGCATAGCTCAGGGTGGCTGTTTAGAAGAGGGAAAAAAATTGAGTAAAGGTCTTAGAGAAGTGAAACCCAAACAAACACTGCACCATAAATATAAAAAGAACAGAATGAACCCTGACTCATACTAATCTACTTTATTGCCGGCGCTGCAATATCAAAAAAACAAAACAAAAAAAGACCATAAAAACAGGCCAAGCAATTCCAGTCATGAAGATATTCAAAATAAATGGAGAGTCACAAATGCATTATCACTGTGCTGTACGTCACGGTACCATTATCCAGGCTATTTGGGTGTATAGATTATCAAATCACCTTCCCTAGCATTACCCTAAATATCCGTGCCCGACACAGAGCACTGGAGGAGGCAAAAAATGTTATTACCATTTCAGCCGAGCTCAATTCAGGAAATCAGCCCCCCAGTTGTATTTAGAGAATGCTGCACAGAGTGATAAATCTTTCATTACCCTCATCTCCAGACACAGACAGCGTCCCAGCCATCTCGCTCTACGCAATTTATCCCCTCCCCGAGTATGCAGAACACAAAGAAACCCCTGGCTGCCATCTCTCTCTCTCTCTCTCTCTCTCTCTCTCTACCTCTTTCTAATCTGGTCACTCTAGGCTAAATACTTGTGAGGCATGGATGCAAAAAAAAAAAATGCACTGATTTTTAAAGGGTATATTAGTCTTCACTTTATTTGAATTTCCATTGCATGTGCATGCAATTTCATTCTTTGCATTCTACTTATTTTATTGTAATCCAACATATCAGGAGCCTGACATATTAGCCTGTCAAGAAAAGTGACACAGGAGGGGGAAAGAAAATAAAAAAAAACAACCCCACAAGGACACAATACAAATTTCCAAGAGCATCAGAGAATTTTCTACAGCCTTAAATTGCTAGGTAATCTTTTTCTTTTTTTTTTTTTTTGATATCCCTGCAGCGTTGAGGAGGCATGTCACATACATTTCATGACAAACAGAAAACCTCATTTGCCAGACGAGCCAATCTCATTGCCGTACCGCATCTCCTGACCTTTTTTTTTTTTTTCCCCTCCCTCTTCTCTGTTTATTATGAGTATTTCTAATTTTAACTTTCAATTTTCACCATCTTCCAGTCAATTTGCAACTAAATTATTTCCAGGGTGAGGAGCCGATTGCCGGACAACTGGGTGCAAACGTGTTTCACGATGCGCGCGATGAGTCTTTTCCATTGATTGCCATCATACTGAATGTAAATGTATAGTCTGAGAAAGGGGGAAGGGGGGCGGGGGTTTGTTCGTAGGGGAGTAATCGGATTTTGTGCTACATGAGGATCCATCGCTATGATTTATTTTCTTAATCAGCGTACTGCTTTCATAAGCACTTCAAAACAAAATGGATACCATGTAAGAAGAAGAGAGAGGAAAAAAAACTTGATATTGTCTATATGAATACGCAGGAAGAGTGAGTTGTATCATACGAAAAAATAAAAAACCCCAGACGCACAAATTAAACGAGATAAAATGAGAATGAATTATAAACCGTGACCATTACAGGCTTCATCTTATCTATAAAAAAAAAAAAAAAATGCTTTTGTATGCTGTGGGTGGCTAATGCATTTCAGGTCATCCTTGACTTTCGTATTTTTTTTTTTATACCTCCCACTAATTGAAATAGCTTTTTTTCTTTCATTTTTTCTTTGTCTTCAAAGCAATGAAGCAGGAGATAAAATAACGGTGACATTGTTCCCATCCCCCAGTGACAAATGCATTTGAGAAGCAGGACCTTGCTTGATTAGATAAATCAAAAAGTGATTTATGACATTCAAGCTGTATGCATTATAAGAAACAGGGCAGCCGGCTGGCCACCCATCTTTATTTACAACTGTCAGAGATCTCTACAAGGCCTCGGATTGTCCTACTAAAAAAAAGAGAGAATCTCACCGCTCCTTAGAGAACCTCTACCTTTTATTTATTTTTTCCCCAAAGATATAAAACACTAGTACAGAAACGTACAGATGAATAATACATCTCTATGTGCATTTTTTTACATTTATTTTATTCCCCCAGAAAATGTCAATTATATGGGACCTCCTTGATGAAGGCAGGATGAATTTACTATTCAATTTCCTGGACCTCGGACCCCACGGTCTACAGTGCTATAAATAAGCCCGGGTCTGGGCCTCTAGTGTACCTTCAGTGATTTACGTAGATCCCGGGTTTTAAGGTCACGAATTAAGCTTCACTTGATAACATCTGACTGTCACATTTCGAAACCTCGAGGTCAGACTCCACACCGCTCCTGTTTTACTCCTAATCCTGAGCGCATCCTGCTCGACCTCGGCGGCCATGTTGGATTTATTTACAGAACATGTAGCTGTAGGGCTGTTCAGTTGAATATGCTAATAAACGATTAATACATTTTAATATAATAATGCTCCGTAATGCTCGTTTCAGCGTGCGATGCCTCAAATCCAAATTATACTTTTAAATTGCAGTTAAATATCGCCGCTGTGTATTGCGTGCTTTTTTTACTTATTGTTGCATAAGATATTATTATTATCATTGCTATTATTTTTAAATGGTGTTATGAACAATGATTAATTTCCTTACTAATTTAAAGGAGGTGCGCTAGCATTAATGACTAATCATTTTTATCCCTCCTAATGGGTGCGGGTTTATTTTTGTAGCCTGGAGCCGTTTCACATATTATTAAAATCTTAGCAAAAAAAAACAAAACAAAAAAAAAAACAAAGTTGATCCAGATTAGGAAATATCTGCATGAAAAATGCAATTTGGATTATAATTAATCTGTGGTGACACTAGATTAAAATGAGGAAAATGAGTGAATTAAAACCAGGGGAGACCTTGCACATGGTGCACATACAGTATTGTAAAGATACTACATGTATACGTGATGTTTGATACACTGGAGCGAAAAAACAACAACAAAATAACAACAAGTACAAGTTCAACATTATAAACCTCTTAAACGTGTTACGGTTAAACCCGGACTGTTTCATCCACCAGCAATGGATTAACGTCTCGATAAATCAAAACGTTTGCGTTTTAAGTGAAAAAAATTCACTATTTAGCACAAACAGGCTTCGAAACGGAAGAAAAAAAAAAAAAAAAAACAACACACACGTCTGACCTCGCCCGGGATCGGAGATGTTAAACGATGCCGCGTATAATGCAAAGTGCAAATTCTCGCCCGCTGTCTCCGACAGGCCTGTCACACACACACACACACACACACACACACACACACACACACATATATACATATATGACTCAAAGATAGATGACTAGCTAAACTAATAGCCTCGGCCCTGTTTCAGCGTTTCTTCTGCACCATTGAACCCAACATTATGTAGCTCTAGGTATGGCGTGCATGAAAAGACATCCAATGTAATATTCATGGTGACCACAGATTTCCATCTCATACATACATACATAAAAAAGAAAGAAAGAAAGAAAGAAAGAAAGAAAAAAAAAAAACAAGGCGTGTATGAATTCTTATTTAGCAAAGCAAATATAACAAAGCCCGAGGTAACAGTGCCAGATGCTAGCTCCAGGGGCTGTTCCCTGATCGCGACACAATGCTGTTTTGTATGAATTGTTGTCCTTGTTAATGTCCTACCGGTTACACGGAAAAAGATTTGTAGATTCTGAAGTCGGGACAATGATAGGTGGAGTACTGCCTTGATTTAAAAGGAGGGGGGGAGAGAGAGAGAGAGAGAGAGAGATGAAAAATTAAATAAATAAAGGGTTACGCGGGTGCAACGTGTAAGTAAGTAAGACGAGTGCGATCTAATCCGCGCGCAAAATTAATATGTCATCAGAGGACCGGCGAGTGCGCTGAAGATTAATGAAAGGAGCTTAAAAAATTACAAGCAACTGATTTGATTTTTTTTAAAAATAAGAAATAATAAATAAATAATAATAATAATAATCTGACAGGTCATTCTGTAATATTCGTCCTCGTCTCCACGTCTCCGCGTCTCTGCTGTCACATGGTTATGATTAAAATGGGTCAATGGGAGGCTTGTGATAGCATTCACATGCAGTCCACACATGCAGCCATTATTAGCAGGAAAAGCCCCGGTGGAGATGAAAGAGGCAGAAAACCCAGGCACACTATGAGCGTGTGTGTGTGTGTGTGTGTGTGTTAACAGGGAGGGTTAGTAACTGAGTGAGTGAGTGAGTGAGTGAGTGAGGGAGGGAAGAGGAGGAGGAGGAGGAGGAGGAAGGGAGGGTGCCAGAGACAAAAGACCAAAACTACAGGTCTTACTGGAGTCTTTCTCCGTCCTCTTGCCCTCCTGGCTCTCTCTCTCGCTTGTCTCTTTGTCCTCGGCCGCAGCCACTGAGGAAGCGCGTCTCGGTCCCTCGGTGTCCTCACCTGGTTCCTCTATAAGTGAGCAGACAGGAAGTGGACGGGTTACCCACATTACCGTCAAAACATACCGTACTGTATGTGTTTCAACGTACCAGGGCTGAATTTTTCTCTCTGTCGCTCTCTCACAGACACATGCACACATCCAGACATCACACACACACACACACACACACACACACACACACCTCCAGACTGTTAGCACTAGGCAGATTACAACAGTCCTCGGCTTGGCTTCCCTCCTTCCCTCCCTGCTCGTGTTTAATAATTCCGCGGATCTCTGCTATGCTGCCAGTGGATTAATCTGTTTATGCTGTTAGCTGCTAGGTTGAAGCCGCGCACCTCTAATCCCTGAAAGGCCCCCTTTCATCCAAAGATCATTTGTCTCTCACGGCACTGATGTCACATTTTAATGAATTTTTAGCAGGCTGAGTATTGCCAGATAACCAGGCTCGCTCCTCCGTCTCTTCTGCTCATACCGCACGTCACGAAACAGAAATGTATTATAGAAAAAATATAGAGAGAAAAAAATAGAACAAAAAATAAATTAGCTTTTAAACAAACAAACAAAAAAATCCTATAAATTAATCTGTAACTGTATAAATTAATCACGATGAGGCTAATAGGTCAGAAGTGCATTTGCATACTAGCACTCGAGTCATTGTTGGGGAAGCAGCCACAGCGGCCCGGGGATTCGGTGGATACGTGATATAATTAACCCTTTCAAATCCCCCACGCAGCGCTGGCGCCGACATTTTAATTGCAACGCATTAAGTGGAAATTATATACAGCATGAAATTTTCATGGCAGATGCTGAGAGTGATTGAAAGGAGAAATTGTGCCGCACTCTAGTCCTAATGTTTTATTAATAATATTCTGACAACAGGATGAAATATCTCCTGTCACTGGAAAAAAGGCAAAAAAAAAAACAACAACAACAACAACAAAAAAAAAAACAAAGAACGCTATTTTGGCGAGTGTGTATTCTAATTCGAACAAAAATAAAAGCAATGCCTGAAAATGTGTGATCGTTTAGGATGAATAGGTGTACACTTATGTATGTGTGTATGTGTGTGTGTGTGTGTGTGTGTGTGTGTGTGTGTTTAGATGTATGTACAGAGCGTTTGTAGTCATTACAAATTAAATGTAACGATGTCACGAAAAAATGTCAATCTGCCATTTAAACCAAAACATGTCATAAATAATTAAAACGAAAGAAAAAAAGAAAAAAAAAACACTATAGATAATAATCAGTAATAAAGATATTCTGGGGGAAAAAAATAATAAAAATTGTTATTGTAGTGCTAAAAATAATAATAATCCTAACACTGGTCTAGGTTTTATTCACTTCAGCGGGACAGAGACGACAGGACGTCCGGACAGACCTCCGACCATGACCACGGTAAATAAATAATTGGTTAAAAAAACACAATAATGGACACTCAAGGCCAAGCAGCATGTTTAAAGCGCCTCCTCCTCCTCCTCCTGACCCCACCCCTTTGTCCGCCGCCTCTCCTCCTCCTCCTCCTCCTCCTCCTCCTTTTGCTTATCAACCCCCCCCCCCCACCTTCCCCCTCCTGGCTGGTGACGTTCTCGGATTTACTGACCCGTTCCTCCCCAGGCGGGGAAATGAAGTGTCAAAGTGATCGTGTCTCTGCCTCGAGGGGGCATCACGATTTTAGAATGCATTAAAGTAAAGGAGCAAATTATGAAAAGAAAAGAAAAAAAAAAAAAGCAAAGAGAAAAGACCTATCATCTGGGGCTCATCAGATGAGTTTTTTTTCTCTCTCTCTCTCTGTCTGTCCATCTTTCCCCCCTCGTTCCCTACACACCGGTGTTCTGCACTTCTGCAGCGTCTCTGGTATGCTGGCGTTCGAGGGCGAGAGAAAATTCCCAGACATGCTCTCCTATACATCATGGCGGTGTGTGTCTGCCCTGTGCGTGACCCTGGCGATGGTTTGAGTAATCTGCATGTGTTACAGAGGTGTGTGTGTGTGTGTGTGTGTGTTTGTTTGCCTGCAGCAAGGTCTTTTACCTGTCAAACATTAGAGCTATGGACAATTTTACCGCCTCCTTGCTTCAACCCATTGGACACCATAAACACCTCTCACACCAGACGTCCACACATCTCACTCCATCTCTCTCTCTCTCTCTCTTTCAGCTACTCTTTATTATGTATATATAAAGTAAAGGTTATAGATTTATACGCATAAACAGTATGTAGAGCGTCCTCGTGCGAGCCTGCTGCCTTTTCATATCATTAAAGCGCGCTGTTTTTTTTCCGTGCTGTGAGAGCTTAATGACGGCCGGGGAGGCCACGCTGTTCCCTCTCTCCCTCCCCATGGGTGCCATAACGCCTTACTCTGGTCATTATCCGACTGGTAAAGGAGACAACAGGGCGAAAACAGCGGTGGAAACACAACACGGCGGCTTTCAAACCGATCAGCTTTGTTAATGTACGACCACGGCTGAGTGGCGCGGTGCGGCGCGGCCTGTTCTTCTTCAGGATTACTGACAGGAGCGCGTCTGCTTATTCTGTATTCAAATATAATCACATTATTATTACTACAGATAATAATAATAATAATAATAATCTAACAATAACAGATTCTTCTTCTACTTTATTGTCTGTTCCTTATTTATTTATCTTCATGTTCTTTATTATTATTATTATTATTATTATTGTACAGTATCAACCCTCATTCTTTTCAGTTTCACTACCATAAGTTGCGATGAAAACACACTCAAATAACTCGCATGCAAACAAATTTGCATATTTATGTTCATTCTATACTTTGGAAGAAAAAAAACCATAAGTAAAAGTCCTGCGATGTCCTGAAAGTGAAGGCGAAGGCGTTTGTTTTCCAGCGTGTTTACGAGGTATAATTTCTCGAATGTCCCCGTCCCGCCGAGGCGCGGAGACTAATTTTCGGCCCACACTTCTGTCAGGCCTGCGCCCCTGTGGCCCCTTGTGATGTCACATTCTTTCCCCTCGTGGTTTTCATTTGGCCCCTGTGTTTTAAAGGAATCTTTGAAACCCTACACCGCGCACCACTTCGTCAGGGGCCAGTTGTAATACTTTCAGGATAATAACC
>JAQQZS010000019.1:20102125-20119321 GCA_030068045.1 Platyallabes tihoni | reverse complement strand
GTATTTAACAAGCATTTAGATCTTAACCAGATGCCGTTAATGTACCATGTCTAAAATACTAAACATCAACGCGGAGAGCCGGCTCGGTCTTCGTGTTACTGCTGCTGCTGCTTCTGCTGCTACTAAAGCCTGGGAGTGGACGCACACACACACGCACACACACACGCACACACACACACACACATACACAGACACACACACATTATCAGAAGCAGCAGGAATTACTAAGGAGGTGTCCAAGCAGCTGTGCGTTATCCTACATTACATGGCTTTTACAGAAAAGCGTAATGATGAGACGTTTCTCTGAAACCGAATCAAACCCTGATTCCAGGAAGCTCAAAAAAAGACAAAGAAAAAGAAGAAGAAGAATTTCTTGTACTTTGTTCAATTTTATGACAAACAAGCCACTTGTAAAAACATTACTCAGCCTTATAGCATGGAAGCAGCGATAATAAGCGCTCTCTAGAGCTCGTCTGGAGAAATCCGGAGTGCCACACTTAAACAAACGTGAAAGTATAATGATGGTATCTTATTGTAGAGTTCAAGTGGTCATAAGTCCTCTGTAGTCTGGCCTAGACAAACACACGGCAGAATTACCAGGCCTCTGGGTCGGGGGTTTGGGGTGAATCAGCGTGAGTACAAAGCCGGAGTCTTCCTCGCATGCTGAGAGGACGCATGACGTCATGGCGCTCTGGGACACATATTGAGCCCATCTGGCTCCGACTTTAAAGACTGAACTACCGAAGGTTACGAGGACGCGCTCAGCTAGAGGTTCAGAATAATAACTGTTATGAAGATGTCTTACTGAGAAGAGAAGCACAAAAAAAAAAAAAAAAAAAGATGCAGATGCCATTTTGTTGCTGTCAATAGTTAAAATTATTTTTTTTTTACTTATTAAAGAATCACGTCAAAACAAACTCATGAGGAAAACGCTCGGATCAGCACTCGCACGAATCGGCAATTATTGCCATGTGAGGTCTCTCTCTCTCACACACACTCTCACACACACACACACACACAGACACACACACACACACACACTGTCCTCTCATCATCAAAAAAGATGATGCATCTGGAACTATTATTTCATTTTCCACCTGTCATTTATGAGCACATGTAATAAAGATTAAAGCCGTCCGTTCCTCAGCACTGAGAGCAGACGCAGCTTGTCCTCGCCCACGTTACACATTCTTTAAAAGTCATCACTGTGCTGCGTTTTAAATATTACTATATTATTATTTTTTTATTTTTTTTTAAATATAAACTCTGAAAAAAAAAAAACATTAATTTAATCCTTAAAAAAGTTTCCATCTGTGGTATAATATTTAATTTTTACTGCTGCGTTTATAAATTAATAACCTGAATGAGAGATTTTTTTTTTGCAGGACATAAAGAACATGGTTTCGTGGAATCAGTGAGACTTTAAGGCATTAAATGTAATCTAACTTACCCCATATTCACACATATTTCTATATTGTTCATAACTCTATTATCTAACATATACAGCATGTAATATGTAGAGGTAATTTTAAAGTGATCTTATATATATATATATATATATATATATATGTTTAAAACGAAAAAGGAAAGAAAGACAAGAGCGCTGATTTTCTTTCCCTTTATGTTTATGTTCTTTGTGAACCTTGTGGAATGTATTAAACGATGATACGTTCAGGTAAAACACATCGAGCGCCTGTTTTTCATTCTCTCGACTGAGAGATGTGGAAGACGACTAGTTCTAACATAAGATACTGTATTAAATGGATTAACACATGAAGGCGGAAAAAAAAAAATTGAGATGTAATTATTTTCCAAGGTCAGTTCAGTTCCAGCGAGTCCTGGATCTTTTATGTTTAAACCAATATATATGTATATTTCTTAATCTGGAACGTGGACGAAGAAAGTGTGTTTATAACTGTACGTTATCACGACATAACGATCCTGTATCTTTAAAGCGTTACACACACACACACACACGCACACACACACACACACCCGGATGTCAGACAGCGCTTGTGTTTTGTCGAGCAGTGGCGGTGCAGGCAGACTCGCTGCACTATTTGAAAATAATTTAAACAGATTCCTGCTCCCTCCTCCCTTCCTTTCCTCCCTCCATTCCTCGTCTTTTATTATTCTCCGTCCAATATTTATTCAAGACATGATTATAAACATCTGCCCTGGGTAGCTGTTTCATCTGCACAGGAGCCAAAAGGCCTGGAAATTTCACACACGGCCGCCAACATGACCCCGGCTCCAGTGGAGCACATGGCTTTCTTTCTCTCGTTCCTTCCTTCTTTCTTTCTCTCTCTTTCTTTTTTTATCCTTCTCTCCTCCCTGTTTCTATTTTTTTCCCGTACTCCGTCTCACTGCTCGGCTTCCTGTCTGTGACTTCTAAAAAGCACTAGAGGCCAGGGTTAATGGCCTTTCCAATCTGTGATAAGAATTCATTTCGTTCTATTACCAGCAGTTATCGGAGGAGGCTGCAGCATCACTTCAGCCGAGGGTTCAATCAATGGGACGACCTAATGAAGTAACCAGCTGTAGCTCCATTTCCCTGCTCGGCTCTATCAGACAAATAAGACCTATCTGTCACCCATCTGTAGACCTGCACTGGGAACCGAGAACCCAGCAGCCCGGTGTGGACGCACACACACACACACACACACACACACACTCATGTGAGCTATACACAGCTGTCAGAAACTCACCTTTACTCTAAGAACAGGATGTTTCGTATATATATATATATATATATATATATATATATAATAATAATAATGTAATACTACACACAAATACACAAACCTGCCGAACCATGTGGACTGTTTTATTCTCATATAAGAATATTTATTATTTATTTATATACCACTCTGGAAAAAATAAGAGAGCCCTGCAAAATAATCTTGTTTTTTTTTTTACTGTCTACTGTATTGGTTTCGTTTCATTTTTTGTGAACTCCTGACAATATTTCTCCCAAATTCAAAATATAACTATTGTTATTTAGAGTGTATATTTAATAAAGGAAATGACATCATCACAATACATTGACAAAACCCAACATCATGCAGTATGTATTTGCAGAGCTTTAATAACCCGAATAAAACAAATAAATAAAATGCAAATAATTTGTAAACAAATTGTGTTAATGCTTTGGGCAAATAACATTAAGAAATCAGTATTTGGTGGAATAATAACCCTGATTTGCAGTTACAGCTTTCCACCAGTTTGTCTCATTGCTGTTGGGTAACTTTATACCACTTTTATTTATTTATTTTTTTTTTGCATGATGGTTTGTGATCCTCCATCTTCCTCTTCATGACATTCCAGAAGTTTGGACTAAACTGAAGTTTTATTTTTCTTATTTTTATATAAAGTTGTTCCACTGTAAACCTGAAACAATGATTTGTTATCATTATGTTATTTTAATTACTACTTCTTCTACTATTCTAATGGACGCTGGAAAATTCCTTCAGGATCAGTAAAGTATCTATTCATCTATTATATCTTTATTAAACCAATAAACATTACTGTATATTATAAGTATGTTTATTACACTTAAAGTTCTGCTCCTTTTCTTCTTCATATTCATATAAAACCTAAACATTTCTTTTCCCTCCAGCGATACGATGTAAACCTGACTAATACACACCACATGCTGAAACGTGTTTGTTTTATATGGTGTATTTTAAAGCGAACGCAAAAAAGCAATGTGTTATTAAATCATACTGTAATTATCTCAGTATAGTCATTTTAAGACTCTTCTATTCTAATCACCGCTTTCCGAATATAGCCATATACAGTACAGTATATATTTATATTTATATTCATTTATATATATCGAGGCATTCTGTATATTTGTTTCATCATATCGTCATTGCTGCGCGGTCTCGTCAGTCATCCTGAAACAGCGTACGGTGTTGTACATCACTCTAGACATGTCTAATATTTCATACTTCAGTTTTTTTTTTTTTTTAGAGCTTTCTCAAACAGTTTGAAGTCGGGGAAGTTACACGATGCTTGCATCATTTTATATATTTCGTATACGAATCCTCGGCTAAATGCATTTTATATTACTCCAGGATATTGAGTTCAAATATTTTTAACAATAATGTGTGATTTATTTCGATAGCAAAGCCGATCCCAGCTTGTGATATTTGCTTAAATAGTGTCCTGAATTTGTATAACATGTAGATGATAATGCTGTCGAATCCTTGGTTCTGATTGGTCCGAAGGTCTTATATTAAGGTTGTAGCGAGAGTTTTATGGAAGGAGTCTCCAGTGTGACATAAGGTAACTTTGTGACTTTGTGACATAAGGTAAAAAAAATTAAGGGACAACAGTTGTTGTTGTTGTTGTTTTTGCATCGATACAATAAGAATAAAACACTTCAAAGGCACGATGTTATTAGAAAATAATCAACTTTATGACGTGAACGGTGACTCACACATGATTATTTTCCTCTAACAGCACATATTTAGCGTCTAATTTCAGTTCCTGGTAAGAAACTCAACTGTACAAACAAAAACAAACAAACAATATAATAAGTATTATTTCATGTAATGTTTTAAGTTTTTTGTGTTTTGTTTTGCAGAAATCCTGCAGGTCATTGCAGCGGTTATAACAGCTACTTCAACAGCTGCCACGACAGTAGATGTGGTTTTGGTCATAACCGCTACTCTGAGAAACCTACACACACACACACACACACACACACACACACACACAAACACACTCTAAATCTAAAGTTCGCCGAGTTCATGCAGTCTAAGTTGAGCCCAGCTTTGATTTGAATTTACACAAGGGTGAAAAGAAAAGGAAAAAAAAATTACAAGCCAGAAGTAATTAGACCGCTTGGGCTCGGAATCAAACCAAATTCATGAACGCGGAGTTTATAACGTCTGGGAGAGTTTCATTAGGAGAGGGGGAACACGGAGGGGTTAGGAGGACACGACTCTGTTCGACTGCAAACAGCAGGGAAGTGGCATCTGTGTACGAACGCAAACGCGCTTCAACCTCAATCAAATCATGCACCAAAAAAAAAAAAAAAAAAACGTCTATTTCATTACGGCGTAAACAATGTCATATGGCTCTCCGTGGCTCTAATAGACCCTGACAAAGGAGTACAAGCAGACATACAGTATGCTTTAAATAAATAAGATTAAGCTGATAGGCAGAGGCCACGGACAACGCTCGCTGTTCTCACTCCGCCTTTCTCTCGCTCTTTGTCTTCTCCTCATTTGTCTAACATGGATGGAGGAGCAGAAATAAGTGTGGATGGACCGCATCCAGCTGCCTAAAGATATATAAAGCGCCGGCTCAACTCAGACAAAAAAAAAAAAAAAGAAAGGGACTTATGAGGGATTAATGAGACCTGTAGTAGTCGTGCTATATCGATTATTACCTATTAAAGCGCATCAATATCACATTTCTCCATCGAGTGCTGGGACACGTAACGCAATTAACGTCTACTGCATGGCTTGTTTTAAAAGATATACGTATACAAAACAAAAACAATAAAATCCCCTCATGGGCACTTTGGCACTGACTGTCAATTATTTCCATTTACAACACACCAATTGTGGCTTATTGATTGCGTTTTAACAAAGTTGTTACGAAAAAAAAGAAAGAAAGAAAGAAAGAAAGAGGGGTGGGGGGACGTCTCCGCCATTTGACCGGATCGATATTTAAATGACTCTCTTCATTGATTTAAAATTAACTTTCAATTAAGACATCCGGCGGACTTTTAACTGCAACACTTATCCACTGAGTGTAAAATAAGACGAGGTTATATTGATACTTTTAAACAGCGGTGGCCATTCCGCCATCGATTCGGTCATTTGTGCTGGCATTGGTATGCAGCGGGGTCTAACTCTTCCTCGCTAACGGTCTCTCTGTCTCTGCCTTAAATAAATATATAAGGCTGGGATCCATCTCCATCTCAGGACAGAGACGAGGAGATTAACCTTTATCCGAGCTGAGATAGTCAAAGACGCGTTATCTGCATAGCAGTCCGGCTCGGTAATCACGCGTCGTCCGAGTTTGTAGGAAATCGACCTAAAATAAAAAAAAAAAATACATTTTAAAACATAAAAAAAATAAAGAAAGTAAGTCCGGTGCTGCGTTCCCTGTTGGCCTAATCAGGTAACACACACACACACACACACACACACACCTTTTGTTTTGGGGAGCTCATTGATGGATGAAATCTTTATCTGTATTATTGATCAGCCAGGTCTCTAAACTGTCTATCTTAGCTACTGGAATCTCTAACGAGATTGCCAACTAGAGTATATCAGTTAACATTTAATCAATGACATCTTAAGACACGGGCGCTTTTAAAAAGGCAGTGTGTTTTCCTCCTGCTCGCAGCGATTAGAGAGGATTTGCTCCGAATGGATCAGCCACCTCCGGTGCACGGAGACCAGCAGAGGCCAGTGGCCTTTTAAAGCGGGCATGTCGATACGTCTAAACAC
Source organism: Platyallabes tihoni (assembly GCA_030068045.1). Taxonomy (NCBI): domain Eukaryota; kingdom Metazoa; phylum Chordata; class Actinopteri; order Siluriformes; family Clariidae; genus Platyallabes; species Platyallabes tihoni. Next base: position 20,112,848 of record JAQQZS010000019.1, on the reverse strand, counting down.
CTGGACGCGGAGCAAAAGAAAATAAAAAATGCAGAGCTAATCCAAACTAAAAAAACATACTGCAAAATTTATATATTTAAATCATGGTTGTTAAGCGCTATGTTGTCATGTCCGACATGCGCGCGTGTGTCATGCACATGCAGGCCAGATTCATGTCTCGCTCCGAGCGTGCAATCCATTAGACTCCTGTCTGTTGTTTATGCGGCGTGCCTGCACTCCCCTCTCTCTCATCCCCTCTTTCTCTCTCTTTCATTTCCCTCTCTCCCGGCCCAACCCAATTAAACCCGGCGTTCGTCACCGCGGCCGTGGCGGCTGCCACTCACGCTCAGACCGCAGCGCCTCCGGCCGCTACAATCATTACCTATTCATTTGCTTGCCTAAGCCGTTCCTCTGAGGGAAACGCGAGTGGGGCTAATTATGTAAAACATTAGCAAAGCCAAAGCCGGCAATTTCCCATCTCTTCGTCTCTTCTTCTCCGACATTCAGTCATGGCCTTAATGGGACAAACATTCCACGTCCTAAATGAAGCTGCATCACGGCCGAGCGCTGTCGCGCTCATTCTATCATTCTTTCATTCTATCACTTATTTCCTATAGTTAGTTTTCTAATTCCTTAAGCTTTCTTCAAACAGGACACCCCGGAGTTGATTACTTTCCTGGAGCGACACATCTGGAACAGCTTTACTCCTCTTATACCGCAGCAATTTGCCAACACTATACACACACAACACCATTTTATTATTTATTGCTCTACGCCTTTAACTCTTTCATTTGTTTCTGAAAGTAGCGACAGATCAGATCAGCCCTTCAGGTTCAACTGCGGAGGTGTGAAAAGCGAATATAGCACGTGACACCGGATGACCTCTATCGCAAAAAAAAAAAAAAACGTCATGACGGCTTTAATTGGGGCGGCGTGTGTTTAATTCAGGACTAACACACACACAATCTCTTCCTGATTTGCATTCGGAACAATTACGGAGAGATGATGGCACTGGTACTGAGAGAGAGAGAGAGAGAGAGAGAGAGAGAGAGAGAGACGTGTCCTCGTCCTGGGGTTGGTTTGTCCCTGCACCTCCAAATAAAGGCACTCGAGCGTGAATGTGACGCCGGAGACCTCGCCCCCACCCCCCCCCCCCTCCCCCCAACATCTAATCACACAACACAATCATTTGGCACATATTATGACAGTAGCAATTACACAAAGGTGTGTGACACCATCATTGCCATTTGCTGGAGAGATGATTATGCTAATAGAGAGATGTATGGCAGGTGGCACACACACACACTGGCAGCTGCCAGGCTGTCTGGCTTCCTGCTCTCTCTCTCTCTCTCTCTCTATCTCGCTCTCTCATACACACGCACTCCTTTTACACACTCCCTTCCTCGGCCCACCTAACAATATGAACACATAAATCCAGCCAGTCCCAAGATATGTAATTAGTCTTCACTGAGATTCTGAAATTCCTGAAGACTTCAGAGAGACACGACGAGCAGAGGAGTGCGGCGCGTTCCTGTCCAGATGCTGATACAGTGCTGGTGGCTGCTTTACAAAAAAAAAAATAAAAAAAAGAGGCACATAAAACGCAGCTGCATCTGAGTGTGTGTGTAAGGTGTTCATTAATGTTCATCACTACCTGCGACTGCAATTACACCGTCTGCTTTACACAGACAGCAGCGGCGGAGAGGCTCGGTTTCAAACGCGCTCACTTCGCTTTTTCCGACTTAATTAGTTTTGTTGGGGCAATAGTGGGGAACTTAAATGCCTCTAGGTTTAAATAAGCAGCGAGGCGGGAAAAAAAAGAGGGTCTGATAGAAGATGATGCATAGGTATCGGAGAGCGCGGCGCGGTTTGTCCGTGTCCCAACATCAATTCCAGGACAGCAGGCATCCGTAATCGAAGACATGGCCGAGCTTCAGTGGCCTCGCGAACGCTTTTAATTCTTTTGTCCATGGCGTCGCTGATAAAGGGAACCCCTGTCTCATTTTTTTTTCCTTTTTTTTTTTTTTCCCAGCATCCACGCTGATGGGGGAAGACCTCTCCTCTACTCTCCTCTGCTCACCTCTGCGTGGAGTCTGCCTCCACATGAAAGCCCTGGAGATCCCTGCCAACAAAAATCAATGTATGGACGTTCAGAGCAGTTTTCAAGGTTTTGTAAGACAAATCTTCGGAGCACGAGCTGGTTTAGTGCGATTGAGCCGGGCTTCGATCAGCCGGCCCGGGTGAATAATGCCGAGCGGCTTGCTCACTTTACCAGCTCTCGGAAAATGAAAACTAGAGCACATGTTTAACGGATGCAAACCGGAGCGATAAGCTCTCTTAATCTAGCGTCTCATCAGGAGCTTGTCTAGCGATGCCCGGGACAAAGCCTGCTCTACTGTATCTCCTGCACCTTCCTTTTTACGCTAATTAAAAAAAAAGAGGGTGATTAACTATTAAAAGGGAGCTTATTGTCTGAAATCGTCACGGGAGCCGGAATTGAGACGTCGCGCGGCAGCCGTCACGAGCTAACGAATTAAATCGATGTACGGCGTTTTACAACCCGAGAAGAAAAAAAAAACAAAGAATTCGACACAAACAGAATTAGGCGATAATTAAAATAATGCAACTTGACGTACTTTATAGAGACAGCTCCAGTCTTGGTCTGTCTTAGCGGAGACATGGCGCGCGTACAAAGCCCGTCTGTTGGAGCCGGCTCGTTTTTCGAGGTAATTAACTTTGCCATTGTTTTTTGAGGCAATTAAAGGAACATCAGTTCTTATCAGCGTGCGAGCGGTTTGAAGTGTGTTCGCCGTGTCGCTGCTGTGCGTCGGCTTTCTCTTGGCTGAAGGCTGTGAAGATAGCGTGTTCGTGTGTATCGAGAAAGATTAAAGCCACATTTCAGGGTCTATCTAGTCTGCGTGTTTATGTGGGAGACAGACTGCGAGAGGATTCAATTTCAGGTCGCTGATTATTTCACCATCTCCTTCTTTCTTTCCTCATGCATGCTTAAAATCTTGAGAATCTTCTCCAGCTCCAAGTCGGTGCGCTCTGCCTTCTTTCCGAACGCCCATTACACCCTCTCACTTCTCCAGTGCTTCCTGAAGAGTGCCATCTCGCCAAGCTTAAATAGCAGAAAATTGCATTGCCTCTTCCCGGCCCATCTCCTCCATTTCTATTAACCTGCCGGAGAACAAAAAAGCAGCGGCCTGTTGGTGTGTGAGACCGCGTGATGAGCCGCTGATGGACCAGGACAAGAGGTTACTTCCTGTTCTCGCTGGTACTGCCGGCTCATTCGCAGACGGACTACCGGCCATCATTTCGGCCATTAGACAGCTAACGGCTTGTTCCTGGGAACTTTTTTAAGTGGGAATTTAATCGCCGAACACGAGAAGTCTGGGCTGACGCGTTTATCTATTGCTCGATCCATCAGTTGGAGTCTTCAGCAGACTTTGAAAATGACAGGAGAAAAAGTGCTGATAATAATCACGCAAGCGCCGCGTGTGCTTTTGTTTTGGCTTCGGCAGCGTCTCCGCCCTGGTCTTGTTTTTGATTAACTTCCTGAATGTCTAAATAATTAAGTTTTTTTAGAAAAAACTCCTCATATTCCTTTGTGTCATTATAATTTTTCTGGAGAAATGGTGGAATATTTAAAATGTTCTTAGTGAAGAATACAATCCTGGTGTCACATCCTGTGTTGTCATGTGACTTGTAAATGTAAATGCGTGCATCCTGGTATAGAACCATTTACCAGCTGTGACTTTAAACCAGATGAATAATAGCAATAATACTAATAAACGCATCTTTAGAAATCCTTTTGCAGATTACATGAAAAAGTGAAACTCACTACATACATGTTTTTTCCTTTTCCACACTTCTTCTAGTGACAAGGCGATGATATAGAAAGAGGCCACTCCAATAACATGACCGGGGCCTTGTGTAAATTTACAGTGATGGCAGAGAAAGAACAGGCGTCTCTCGGATCCCTCCCCTCCTCCCTCCTCTCTCTTTCTGGTTCTTTTTTTGTACAGAGTTATTATAGGAAGATAAAAGCAACAGCGGTGTTGTGACATGAGTCCCTGTTAGCATTGGGCTGGAAAGAGGCAAGATGAAAGAATGTTCTCGTGAAATGATGATTGCTCACACGGCCCCTGATTTCTCCTGGCTTTAATCTCCTGGAGCTCTCAGATTTTCCTCTGTGCCATGCTGGGCCGGCTCGGCCCTACCTGACCCGACCCAGCAGACCCCATAAACCCCGGAGCTTTAGGTAAACACATTTAGCCGTCTCTGTTTGCTCGTTCGGGTCCTGCGTAAACGACTTGCGTTTTTTTATTAAGCGCGTGATGATGAAGATTGGCTTGTTAAGAAACCAGCGAGGTGATTAAACTGACAGGGTGGAGGGGCCTTGATGTACGGTCATTAACACGAGCTCTTAAACGCCGTCTCTCTGTTTTCCATAATTCGTCTACGGCTACCTGGAGTGCAAATAACAACAGGTTATGGGCATGAAAAGAAGAAAAAAAAAAGAGAGAGAGACAGAAATCCCAGAGAAATACCTATTTCTGAAGTGTGAGGCGATCTGGTAATGAACCTTTCAATTCTGTCCCGGGGTAATGCATTCTGACTGGTGCATTAATTACTCGGTAACATCCCATCAAAATGCAAATGCACTTGACCCACGAGAGAGTCGCGCTGGGATGTGAGCTCACAGGCTTCCTGCACAGAAAAACGTCTGTTTTCTTTTATCGAACCGGGCACGTTTCCGACATCGGGCGAGAGAGAGAGAGAGAGAGAGAGAGAGAGAGAGAGAGGGAGCGGGTGCATGCGGCGCCGCCGGTGTTTGACGTCCAGCCCCGAACACCTAAGCTGACACTCCTAATTGCGGCACTTGGAGACGGTGAAGCTCTCAGATGGAATATTTCCTCCTCTGCCACACCAGCTGGTGATCTGACAAACTACAGACACCGCGGTAATAGCCTTCTGCAGGGGCAGGGACACGAGAGCTGGAGGACACACACACAGGAAGTCCCAGCGTTCAGGCAGGAAAGGAAGAATCTGTTGATTTGTGTAAATGTGTACGATATATATACTGGATATTCTAACGCAATCAGGGCAAGACCAGATTTGACACGATCTGTGTTTAACTTAATACCAACAGTGACCTGATTGAGAACCTTTTGGGTAAGAACATTGGCGTTCTCAGTTCCAGATTCTTCTTAAATTTTACAGGTCTTTAACCATCCTTATAAAATATCTAAGGACACTGTCCACTGTCCACACACTGAACAGTGTGTTATAAATACACCAATCAATGGTGCTGTGTGTGGAAAAAAAAAAAAACGCTTCAATGTCCAATAAAATTAAACCCACACCAAGTTCTCGAACCAACTGAGATACAGCAGCTCCTGCACCAGCAGCAGATGATCAGGAGTGAGTGATCATCCTTTATCAGGACGAGAGAGAAGCTGTAACATTAACAATCTGACTCTCTGAAATATTCACTCTTGGGGGAAAAAAAGGGGCTGGAAAAAATAAAACATAAATCCCAGACACTTGATTAGAGATTAATTTTTAACAAACAATCTTTTTTTTTCTTCTTTTTTTTTTTAAAGTGATATTAGATATTTCCACCTCTACTAGGTTTCCGGTAAATTTTCTTAAAATAACAATTAAAGAACAAAAAAGATCCCAGTTGATGATATTTGGAGAAAACTGTAACTGGATGATTGAAGGTTGTAGATCTCAAAACTGTAACCAAATGGAAAAACTGTAGACTCGGCTAAGCTTTACACAGACCTCGAAAAAAAATAAAAACAGGTTCTACTTAGATCCTCTCCTTCTCAGATGTATCTGATTTCAAACTCTGTCGAAGAAGAAGAAGAAGAACAGAGGAATCTTTCAAGATTAGAAATTTTATAACAAGGTTTACGCTAAAATAGACGCTAGCGTGAGAAGAGTCACTCGTGTGCTGCAGCAAGAAACAGCGCTGACGTCTAGTCAAAAAATAAATACAATAATTGTTTATGTAATTTTTTTTACAAATGCCAGGTAATAAAACTATCCTTGTAAAAGCATCTTTTGTATCACACTTTATAAACTGCGCTGGTGTTACTGAATCAACAATAAGCGGAAAGTTTAAGCTAAAGCTAAAAGTTAAATACGCGGTTTGATAAAACACCACCATGATGTTTCAGTGGATTATTAAAAGTGGGGAGGTCGAGCACGAGAATATAATCCAGCACCTTGTTGTTGTTGGTATGGAGTAGAAGTGCAAAGCATTTTGTGTGTTTTTTCTTTTTTTTTTTTCTCCCTCTGTAAAGGATAATAAAGCTAAAAGACACATGATGTCAGTGTTTTCTAACCTTTCTAATCTTATTCACAGATGAACGCTGCAGACCCCTGAGGGAGACCCTCGTTTCAGATAGGCTTGGTTAAGATGTCGAGAGCTAAAGTGGGTCTCGGGGAAATAGAGACGGATGAGAAATGAGCTCTTGATGGTGCTGTAACGCTGCCGAGTGTGTGTGTGTGAGTGTGTGTGTGTGTTGAGTGAGGATGTTTCTTTACACTATACATTATGCAAATGTCTCCTGCGCACCTAGACACAGCAGGATAATAATCGGGAAGCCCTTTCGCTAATTGCCGAGTTTAACACGGCGTGTTGTCAGCTCGCCCAAGTGTCTGCCATGTGTATGTGTGAGACACGCTTAATTCGGATCAGACGTAATAACAGACTGAAGTAAAACCACTCCTGGTCAGATGGAGGCTCGCAGCGGAAGGACTTTTTTAATGCAGGCTGAGACGCCGGAATCGTGCAGGAATCATCAGCTTCTGCTAGGGGAACGTCTCTGATACCACCACGCCGCCTCCATCGCGCTCGCCTTTTATTTAAAACAGCGCAGGACCGACTTCTTTTCATTTGCATGCATTAGCAGAGTTCAAATGCGGCACTAGCCACAAGCGATTTCCCCAGATAACTTCCGAATACGTCTGCATAATGGCGCCCGACAACGTGCGGCGCGAAAGCAAAAGCAGGAGACGGTGATTGAGTTTCACTATTTTTTCCCCCCCTTTTAAATCCCATTTAAATTATTACAGTGGCTAGCATTAGCCGCTGTTCATTTCACTGGGGTTTTCCTGACTCCTGACTAGCCTCGCGTCTAGGACTCATTCTTTCATGGGGGCGTAAAATTTCATCACGTGACCGTCTAGTATGCAAATTGGAACTTGAAATTATGATCTAAAAACTATAACTGGGGTGTTTAGGTTCCAACCGGTTGCTAGGAAAAAGATCTAGTGTAGCACAACAAACCTTAACGTTGCATGCAAATTGCGCGAGGAATAAGGAAACGCGATGGATTTTAGGGATTTTTTTTTTCTTTTTTTTTTTTTATACCGCTTTAAACAGGCGCACTAAGTGAACATGACGACTATATTAAGTCGGAATTCCCAGCTGTATTAACTCTGAACCCGGGTTAAGCTGAAAAGCTCCGAATGGTTAGCAACAATAAGGCGAGGCTAGGCATAATCAATACCAGCTATCAATCCTACACTTTGTTCTGATGGACACGAGGATAAGCGGAAAATACGGAGTGACGCGAAATGAAAAACAAACAAAAAAAAAGGGTGTCGGAGCAATTTAACCTGTTGCATTTGCGGAGAAAATAAACACGCAGGTAAAGAAGTAAATATATAATGCTTCCTGAGGCCCTGTGCATCGAGTGCAAGGTCAGTGGAGTGAACCTCGGTGAGAAGGAGGGAGGGAGCGAGGGAGAAACAGAGGGAGGGAGGTATGAAGAAAGGCTGGTGTGATGGCCAGAGTCAGGACTAATTACTCGCAGGCACAGCAGTGGAAGAGGGGGTCACTAACTTTAGCCTGACACCTGAACGCCACAGCCGTCAGCGGCCCCCGAGCCTAATCGCCAGTGATAGGACTCGGGCTCTGCACTCCGGGAGAGATGATAGCTAATGACAGGGGTGTTGGATATGAGTGTCACGCTTGCGGTCGGTGGTGTCCGAGCGGAAATCCGTCCGCGTCGTCACACGTCCGTATTAACACCGTAGCTTGTAGCGCTTCGAGCGATCGCTTAATTGTCGACGCCTTCATGTCTGACGCGCTTTGACAACATCTTGTCTCTTTTAATGTCCTCTGACAGTCAGCATTGTAGTCACTATCTGCCGTGTTTAGTGTCACCGGTGGCGCTGCACAATTAAAACTCCAGCTCGTCTGAATTAAGTTCCAGATCAGTGCTGCTGCACCGCCGCTATTGCTAATTCCTCAACTCTTAACACTCGACCCGCTTCGAATCGTCACCATTAATCGCTTACACCTTCCCCGGGTCATGTGATCTGCGCCTTAAACCATCTATCCTCCTTTTGTCACCAGCCCACTATTCACTACTCGCTAAGCTCGGCTTATTGTTATTGTTCGCCCCCAGAACAAAAAAAGGATATACATCACTGTTTTTTTCTTCTTCTTCTTTTTTTTTTTTTTTTTTTTTAAATATGCGTAAATAGAGGCTGCCATTGCACTGCAGCTGCAGTCGCTTCTAAAGGTATCACGTTCCCACATGTCTGAAAGAGCCGCTTTAGAAATTCGCTACCTGCTCTTCAACAACTACAAAGGCATGGACGGAAGGGGAGGGAGGAGGGGGGAGAAAAAGGAAAAAAAAAAAAAAATACTCAAATACCTTTTTCATGGGTGGAATTAATACGCATTAGTATGCAAAGGAAAGCATCCTGAGGATCCAAAGCAGGTCTTTGTATCACAAATAAGCATAAATGGCTGCAGTCAGGTATGTTAATGTGGATAATCATTGCAATTTCTGCAAATTATAACTGTCAGTGGGCACAAACAGACTATGAAAACATGAGGTAACAATTTAGCTTTTGTGCTTTTGCGCCGTCTCCAAAAGTGGGATCTCGCTGAACAGCAAAACAGGCTAAAAAGCGAAGACTCAGCCCTGAAACATGCCTCTCTCTCTCTTTTTTTTTTTTCCCTTAAAAATAGTTTAAGGCTGGCCATTTTCAAAAATAATTTTGGACTTTCTGCACACAAAAACCACAGAGTAATTATAATACAGTTGAGCAGGAGGATTATTCAGAAATGACTCAATCTTGAATCCGAGCCATCTCAGACTTCTTGCGCTAAAAAAAATATATATATAATAATAAAAAATTGACCTTATGATATGAAAAATTATTCAACTATTGGGTATTGTCTCCATTTAATGATACAGTAATATAAACTGTTGGCCGGAGACGGCTCTCCTGGGACAACTTACGTCCCTGGAATCAAAGCCTGTCTTGGCACACGGAGCTCATGCCAATCGTTTCCACTTTCCCATGGCCCTATTTCTAGAAAAAGAGAGCGAGAAACTTGTTTTCGCCTTTGAGGAGGACATTATTAATGGCTGGAGGCCGACTGGAATACATCGCCTGCGTTCCTGTTCCCGAACACGCCATCCTCTCGAGACGCCCGGATGAGCGAGTAAAGCGTTCGCCGGAGTGTTTGTAGCTTGTGGCTCGGCGCAAAATGCCCTCAGGTAAAAACAGTGGGTACGTATAGGGCTGGGGAAGAAAGTCAGAAGCCCTGCGCCGTCCTCTAATCACAGCGGTCACCGTCGCTCCCGCTTTGTATGAGGAATCAAAGGAGAATGGATGCCCTTGCATTAGTACATCACCCATGGCTAACGGAATGATGAGACCGATTTGGCCGCATGTCATATCTCACACTCGGCTGCATGCCCATTTCGGGATATGTAATGGCCACAAATTATAGTTACAAACCCTGGAAAACACCGTCTGGGGAGATGAACTTGAAATCTTGAAAAGTAACTGCTGTAATTGCCTGTGTGGCCCCTCGGTTTAAAAAAAAAAAAAGAAAAGTAATCCAAGCCATTAAAATGACATCCGTGGCACTGGATTGAAATGCAAGAAAAGAAAAAACGAGCGAATAAGGGATCAGCCCAAGAAGAAGAAGCAAATTAGGGACTTTTAGCGACACTGGCTGAGGGGACATTTACAGCAACTGAGTAGTAAAAATCAGTGTTCATGCGGTTGCTATGGAAACCAAAGTCACAAAGCAACTCGAATGGAGTGGAGTTTCACTGTTTCTTCGGTGAAGTCAAATTATTTGTGGTTTTTGGTGTTGGTAAAAGTGTAACAATACAGTACGCTCTTAAAAATATCGACATACATCTCTGTGCATTTATTTTCGTTTTTTTTGTTGTTGTTGTTAGTGTAAATAAAACTCAGTGGGAATCGACGGCGCCGCAGCTCGTTTTTTCCTTTTTCCTTCGCTTGAAGTCTCTATTCGCTCCATGCACGCTCTTGCTCAGACCCACGGATGAGAAACACATCGCGTCGCCCCTCTAATGTGTGCTGTTGCCCTACAGTCGCTATGTAAATGGTCCTCAGTCCGGTGCTGCTAAATTGGCCCGGTTTTGGAAAGCTCCTGAAGCATTATCACTCAGAAATGAAAGGCTTTCAGAGCTGCAGCATTTAAAGACTCGTTCATCTCCGAAGTCAGCCCCGGCCCTTTGTCTATAAGCATAAGCGTGAGCCAAACAAAGGCATCCTCTTCTTTCTACTGTTCTAATATGGGAGTAAGGGGGGTGTGGGGGGGTGGCACTGATAGCTGAGGATGGGAGGGTGTTTGTGTGTGTGTTGGGGGGGGGGGGGGGGGCGGAATTGTAAGGGGCTCAAAGAAATAATTACCTACATAAGATCTACTCTCCATTTGCACAGG
>JAQQZS010000019.1:20078043-20089076 GCA_030068045.1 Platyallabes tihoni | reverse complement strand
CCTGGAGCCTATCCCAGGAGACTTCGGGCACTAGGCGGGGTACACCCTGGACAGGGTGCCAATCCATCGCAGACCACTAAGACTAATGTACTGGAATCCCCTTTCAGTGTTAGCACGAGCGTTCGGGAATTGCATCTGCATATCACCTCTTGCCTTCGATAGTTGATACGGAAGATTAAGGAGCGGGTGCTTAATCTTCGCTCGCTAATCCTTCCTAGCGCGGACGCAGACACGGGCGCTCGTCCTCTCCTCAAATTGCCTTAAAAGAAAGCAAACTGGCGATGGAAATGGAGGTGTATTTATATTGCCGTGATTTAAAATCTGTCGCCTGGACACTTATTTCCCATTAAATCCACTGACCTCACCATTACCCTTAAAAGCTTTGCTTGTCTTCGGCAGGAAGTGAAGAAGTCCAGAGGCTCCAGCGCCTGTGCACTTCAGCCTCTTCTTCTTTTCCATGATTTAATTCATCATCGAGTTCAGTCGGATCGGCTTAGCACGGACCCGACCTCCGCGGCTAGCTCGGGGTTGATTTGAAGAGGGCTAACGATTGGACTTAGTTATATAATTGACCAGACAGACATTGAACTACAGTGATGACACTGCGGTATGGTACGGTAAAGCTGTTATTTTTGTGTTAATAGAAATATTACACATTATGAATAAATATGATATGAACCGATCACGCGGCCCTAAGAGATACACAAACGGATACGAATGGGAAGTGCGGTCTTTCTTGCTGAAAATGTTTTAAAGGGTTTCAATTTCCAGGACAAATAATATCTAACTCAATTAAACCTGATGCTTTAATCCAGGCTGCGAGTTTAGTTCTAAACTGATGTGAGCAGGTAGAAATAGGTGTGTGAGCAGTGAACTGAACTGAACTGGAGTGATTGGAGTGATGTAGCTGAGGTTGATGAACCATCAGTGTGTTGACCTTCTGGTTTAAATCTCGATTTGGAAACAGGTAGTGTTGTTGCGTTATACAACTTTTCTATGTAAAAATAACAACAACAAAAAGACATTTCTAGGCGTCAGCTCCGTCATTTATTTCTACATTTCTTTACGTATCTCTTGATTTGCCTCGTCATTTGTTTCAAGAGAATAAGCTTCGGAATTTCCATTGGGATCAATAAACCATCTAAATCTATATAATCTATATGTATATATATATATATCTTGTCTAACCCCGAGTCTTTATTATACACGCTGACTTTCCTCCACCTTGTACTGTATATCTGATAAGCTTGTGACCGAGGCCCCGCCCAGGACTGTGCACTTCTTCCTATTCATGCTTTTAAACACTGAAGGCTTTCATATCCCATCTGCCTTCAACAACAGCACGGAGGTGGCTCCCTGATTTGCAACCTATTAGAGCAAGCAGAAAGCAGTAGGTGGGGGTGTCGAAGGGGTGAAGGGTTTGGAAAGGTGGTGGTGGTGGTTTTGTGGTGGTGGTGGCGGTGGTGGTGGGGGTAAAAGAGTGGCACCGGGATCAGGAGGGGGAACACATTTAAAGAGCTCTTTTTCCTCCTCTACTCCTCTCAGCCCTCGACGAGAGCGGCTCTTAAGGCAGAGCTTTGCATATTGCGCTAAGAAAGCTACAGGAGACAAGCCTTTGAGGGCAACTGCTTTTAACCTTGGCTTTCTCAAGAGAGTCTAGGCAAATAGCACACAGACCAACAAGAACACACACACACACACACACACTCATGAATATATACTCAGGGAAGGCAGAAAGGAGGATCTAGGAAAGTGACAAAGTAGGCAGATACAACCGGAAGCTTGTTGCGTGTGTGTGTGTGTGTTTTTCATTGAGAAGCTTTAGTTTTAACCCACATACCAAAGTCCACTCAGCATACCTCAGACCACTTTGAAGATTACTGAAATGTTTTCCTTTTGTTCCTCATCAACCAACAGAAAGCAAGTCTTAGAAATTCCTCATAATGAAAAAAAATAAAAATAAATGAAAGACTCGAACTGATCCTATTAGTGACTAATAAGTGTCTCGGCGGTGTCGCAGCTAAACGGTTAGCTAGCTTGCTTTCGTTTTAATTTTAGACAGATTATCAGTGGAGGGGAAGATCAATATATTATATGTATTAAAGTTCATCATCAAAATCATCGGAATACGTTTATTATTTATCATTATGTTTTGCTTTTAAATTGAGATCTACGGAAAGTCTGAACGCAAAAAGCCGTCTGACTAATTAAACCTCCTGATGAAGATTAAATGCACCGAGTTTCACTGGGCGTCCTGATCTCCTATCGCCTGGCAAAAGAAAAAAACGAAGAACAAAAAAAAAAAAAAAAAAACAAAAACCCACAAATATTTCAACAGGTTCATTTAACCAACTAATGAATGTAATCCCAAACAATTGAGCGGGACTTCTATCAGGTCTATTTCAAAGCATGGAGGATTACTAGTAGCGGTCTAATCCTGCTGAACCTAAGGGAGGTAAATCGTATTGTGTTGGAAATCCTGGCTGAGGAAGAACAGGAGGCGAAATGGGTTCTTTGCTCTGTAATCGAATATCACACACCACTCATCTATTCAGCGAGCACCTAATGTTTAAAACCAATTACCGGAGGTATGCTGTCTGGTGTTTGGGCGCGGTAATGTATGCAAAAAACTGTCACCCGTGACTGTTGTTCCGCTTTGACTTTACTGTCCCAGGCCGTGGAGTTATTAAATATTATCAATAAATATCGAGCTGGATATCGATCGCATTCGCAGCCTTTCGGTTCCATTCAATAAGCGAACGGCTTCATCATGCTTTGAGTTTTTCTACACTCACACACACACACACACACACACACAGAACTGAACTGAACCAGAAGAAAAAGAAGAAGCAGAAGAATGAGAAAGCTCGTGGGAATCGGTGATGTGCAGACATACGTTTATCGTCCAATAATCCTTTCCAGGCAGGAGTCCTTACATTTGCGCCCACCTCTGTGTCTGGAGACTTAAAACAAAGCTAATTACCTTCTCTATTTTTTTTTTCTTCTTTCTTCTTTTTTCCCTTTTTAACCAAGAGTATCATATTATTGCAATTCAACTCCTTTCAGCGCCGGCCTTATCAGCGCTTGATGAGTCATCCTTTGTTAAGCTGGCTCTAAAATCCCAGGAGAACTGAACAGGGTGGGGGAAGGATTGAAAAAAAAAAAAGGAATGAAAGAGGAGGAAAAAAATGACAAACTTCTGCCACTCTTTGTTTTCCGGCAGTGTGACGCTCCATTTTTTTTGGTTGTGCCCCCACTCTGCACCGCTCCACACTCGTCCTCCGTCCCTCCACCCCCTGCTGCTGCTCCCATACCTGTCAGCCTCAATAGCCTTCACAGTGGCTGCACACAGACAAATGGGCTGACCTGGCCAGGCTGGATGACCCCCGGGCCAGCAGGAAGATCACGTCTAGTTATTAATATCAGAGGATTCTCAAACGGGGGAAACACGTTACAAGAGTCGATAAGAGAGAGAGAGAGGTGGTGGTGGGGGATCGGCTAAGTCGCTAGCGTGTTGTGTCTCGCGCGTCACCTGGAGCTCGAGCGTACACACGATCGTCTGCTTCCGTAGGTTGAAAAGAGACGAGAAACAGAAAGAGGAAAAACAGAAAAAAAATCCTTTTCCTGTTAATATCTATGAGGATTATTAACAGAGGCCCGGTCAAAGACCTGGGCTTTGTGTTTTTTTCGCAGCCGCACTCGTCTGTCTTTATGCTTTAATTATAACCTCCTCCCCCTCTCCGCGCACCCTCCCTCTGACAGATTCCCATTGTAATCCCGGCGCAGGTGAAAGATGAGAGCGTTTGAATAATCTGGTCGCTCCAGCAGGCAGAAGAAGGAGGGAGGGAGGGAGGGAGGGAAGGAGGGAAGGAGGGAGGGCACACGTGTGCATGTGCGTGTGTGTGTGTTTATGCATGCAGAAATAATCACGCCTTGATCCAAGTCTACACGGACATACGCATGTGTGCTTTCATGCTTTAGCGTCTCCGATTTTTTTTTCCTGGAAAAACCAGACTAGTGTAAAAGAAAAAAGAAAGAACAGACAAAAAATGAAGAAGAAGAAGAAGAAGAAGTAGGTGATGAAGGTGATGCGCAATGATGCGGCACAGGTCCTCCGCGCTCACGCTATACACTACTTTTTTTTTCTTTTCCTTTTTGAATGCAAATGGATCCGACTCCATCTCCTCCCGGTTTATGGAATGGCGCGGGCTGGAATGACAGTCCAATAATTATAGCCGCATATATATGGGACATTTGATTTTCAAATGAGAGGGACATGGGCTTGACCTTCAGTAATGAGTGTGGTATAACGGCATGGACTTAATA
Source organism: Platyallabes tihoni (assembly GCA_030068045.1). Lineage (NCBI taxonomy): Eukaryota > Metazoa > Chordata > Actinopteri > Siluriformes > Clariidae > Platyallabes > Platyallabes tihoni. Next base: position 20,084,750 of record JAQQZS010000019.1, on the reverse strand, counting down.
ACGTGCCTATCAATTGGTGGCCATCTTGATTTCTTCTTCTTCTTTTTTTCAATCAGGTACAAAAAAACAGCAAAGGATACACTGCCCTTGTAGATGAGATTATTTATTTATTTATTTTTCTTTAAAAAGAGATGACTTGGAATTAAATCTAAAATGTCTCCTATTTCTCTATCTCGTTTTTTTTTTTCTTTTTTCCTCCACCACCCCTCGGCACCCCTCCTTCTCGCTCGCCCTTTTCTCTCTCTCTCGTGCTCTCCTCTTTTAATTTCCCCTCTCATGCCCCGTCCAATGATGTTGCCATCCGTATCATGGATAATGAGATGGGCTATCTGCTGTTCTCCGGGGACAGGACTGTGGAGAGCCGGTGCCCCTCTCCACCAGAGAAGATGAGCAGTGTATGTGCCAGGGTCCCGGTGGTCTTGGTGGAAATGAAAGTGAGAGAGACAGAGAGAGAGAGAGAGATGGAGGGAGGGAGGGAAGTGTGGAGGAAGAGGAGATGGAGGAAGAGATGAGGGAGAAGACAAATACAAATATGGAAATCATGTGGCGGCTTCCAGACAGATACGGATCAGCTGCGGCAATCAGGAACGTTATAACTCCTGGACAGTGCAGTTGGATGCTGGACATCCAGGTCCAAAAGGAAAGAGGGAAAGAGATAGAGAAAGAGAGAGAGAGGCCCAGCTGATGAACAGGTGCGGTTTGGTATTTGAGTTTCCTCACACTCCGACTCCGACACACTGACCATGAACATTCTTGCCTCTAAATGACCCAAATGCCCAGCGCAAATCCTCTCTTTAGAGAAACACACATTTCCTGCCATTTCCTAACCGAGCGTTACGCCGCCTTTGAATGGTCATGACAGATTTATTCCGTCCCACATCTGCATTTATTTGAGTGTTTATTATTAATAATTATATCGTGACCATAGATCATTATTACAGTCGAAATCCAAACAGTCACACGGACTAATGGCGGCGTGGAACAGCCTACGAGGATCCAAAGTTTGTTATAGTAAGTATTTATTTAGGATTTAGGGGGAGGAAAAAAAAAACGGTAATCTTCTGCAAATATAATTGTACCCCTGGATGCAGGAGCGTCGCTGATTCTTCGTGGAAAAATATGCAGAAATAAAACTTTTTTCGTGTGTATATGCAGTCGTTCCTTGGCCATAAAGATATTTAGTATTTCCAGGTCCATATGGAAACGTCGTCAGCGCTTTGTTCTTTTTTCGTGCGCCCGGCCAAACTACCCCGATCCCATGTGCCTTTCACCTTTAAACATAAAAAGAGAGGTGTTTTTCTGGTCAAATAAAGAAGTCTCTATTTTTTTAAGCTTTACAACCATATGTCTATGAGTGAAATATTCTCATTTCTGCCAAACACATTAAAGCCAGCATCTGTAAAACAGATTTCCTTCTGCTGGCATTAAAGGAAAAAAAAAAGAAAGTACTAAAGAGAGAGAGAGAGAGAGAGAGAGAGAGAGAGGCAAAAGTGCAGGACGGACGGATGGACGGACGGACGGAGGGACACTGCTCTCTCGCTCAGTGCTCTGTGTATTTAAAAAAAAAAAAAAGGCTGAATAAATACTTAGAAATCACTTTCATGTCTTTCTGTGCGAGGCCTCTGTACTGCTGAAACATCTCTCTTTGAAATAAAGCTTTGATTAGGTTACTTTTTACATTTGAATTCTTTTTCCTCGTTCAGGACTTTCGAATGTCAAAGAAAAACTCGGCTTTGTCATGCTGCTCCTGGATTTACCGACACGTGAACGTAAAACAATGGTACGGTTTTAATCCCCACAACAGCCACCTGCTATTTACATTCCGCATCAGGAGAAAGGAATGGGTTAAAAAAAAAAAAAGGACTACCGACCACGTCCTACTCGGACTCGTTATATATTTATTCATTTATAAAAACATCCCCATAAATAACATCTCACTGCCAGACCGCACGTGTAAGTGTTTTAGCGTAATCGGGATTGGAGGGATCGGTGGGATCGGTGCCACGTGACGACCCGATTTTAATGATATCTAATGCGGACAATTTAAAAACCGCCGGCAGTGACCCGCACCCGTGAACACGAGCGTGCAAACAACCTGCACCCGCAGCCATGTCCATGCATGCAGCAACAACCGCGTGCTTTTGAGCTCATGCCTAAGCTAGCTAGGCCTTTCTCACCTCCTAATCTTCAGTCTACTTGTCTTCCTACATGATCTTTGTTGCCATGGAATCCTTTTTTGTTTGCTTAGAGAATTAGTGCAGCCCTTATGAAAAAAAAAAGTGAGAGAGAGAGAGAGAGGGGGTGTTAAAAAAAAAAGTTTTAAACTGCTAAGGATTTCAAAACATTCCCATGGACAGGGTTTTTAATGCCAGGCTTGAAAAATTCCACATGCGAGTCTTTCAGCTTTGTTGCTCAGTTACTAACGCCACATCACTAACACTGAGTGAATGCATGAAGAAAGTGAGTCTTCTCTCTCTCTCTCTCTCTCGCTCTTTTTTTTCTGGTCTTATGGTTAAATGAATATTCTTGGAAAGGCCTCTTTGTGTATTTCTCTTTTTTGGTGTACCCTGTTAAAAGGCCCCTCTGAGCTGCTTTCGTTCTGCAGCGGGGTAATAAAATCGTATTTCATTATTACGATTACAGACCTGCCAATTCCGCGCGCAGTCTAGCCATTGTCAGTCGCTAAATTAACTTTTTTCTAAATATACAGCCGGAGAGGGTTCGGCTCATGCGTATGCGCTTTTGCCAAAAGTGACTAAGGCTGGTCGATAGATCCTCATTACCTTAATATGGTTTATCCAGAGAAGTCCGCTAATGACTCTGGGATGTAGGGTAGGTCTATGATTTCAGGATATCAGTATTTTTGTTTCAGGCAATCACACCAGGCCAGTAAGTCAACACCCAAAAGCACTTAAGCACAGGATGATACTACAATGGCTTCGGTGTTAAATCCCTACCACCCTCTAACCGTTCTGTGGATCGTCTGTCCTATATTTCGCCAGAACTCCAATGTCCAAATGATTCGTGCGCCTTTTCCAAACGCGACCAGCGTCCACTGATTAAAAAACAAAAAAAAACAGAGAGACTTTTCAGTGCACACAACTAGTCATCTTCTTAAGTCGCTTCCCTCACTCCAAGGTGACAAAACAAGATTTTTTTCCCTCCTTTTGTTTTTCGGTGAAGTATACACATTCACGGAACCAAATATCACCCCTGGCTCGCTACGCAAATATCAATATTTCTGACACGAAACTCAATTAAGTTTGATTTTCGAAAGGCATCACATGAACAGCCTGACTGGTACAGTATGTCCCTGGCCTGGAGCGTCTTTACAGGAAACGGGAGAGGGAAGACTGGGAAAGAGTGATGGTAGAAGGGGTAAAATCAAATTTACAGCTCGCTTAATGACATTTGACATCATAAAAACAAAGGTGCTGGAAAACAAATAGGCCGTATTTACCTGCGCGCGACCACAGGCACTGAATCAGCGCTCTGTCTCAGGCCACTGCGCTAGCCGCTGTCCATTTACCTCAGCTACATTATGAGGTGTAATGGAGAAGGATAATGTACATACTCTGGTTTACATTTAGCAAATCAGCCTACGGCGTAGAGAGTGTGGGTTGGGTAGGGCATGCACACATAGACACACACACACGCTTACACACCAGCTCATGCTCACACAGGAACTCGCTCAGACACACACACAGATTGGAAAGATATCAGATCAGTAAAGCTTGGGGTGAAAAGGCCCTGACCTTGTAAAGCTTGAGCGCTGCCTCGTGCCTCTGGTTGGTGGTGTGTAGCCGCAGCTTCTCCACACTGTTGCTGTAGTAGTCGCAGGCGTTGCACTTCAGGTGCACGGGGTTGCCGATGGCGATGCACTTGAGACGCCACTGGTTGGCCTTGCCGCCTTCTTTGATGTGGGCCACCAGCTGGTACTTCTGCATGTGCTTATCAGTCTTGCAGTGGAGCTGGAAATTGGCCTTGAGTTGCGTGTTGTAGTTGCACAGCTTGCACTGGTACACGTCGCCCATCACGGCCCTCCACTCGTCTTCCGGGAGCAGGCGCTCGGCCGCCACGTGGGCGTTCAGAGTCTCCAGGCTGTCCGAGGTGAACTTGTTGCACACGGCACACTGGAAAAGTTTCAGCAGCGGGTCGTTGATGCAAGGCGACAGCTCTCCGGCGGAGAGGATGGACAAATCCTCGGCCATTAGCTGACCACTCGTGAGACGCAGCTCTGACGGCAGCTCATTATTTACTGCAGGGAAGGACAAGAGAGGTAGATGTGGACAAAGGTAGATGTTTTTAAGAGAAACTGGAGTAGGGCACCCACACAAAAGGATTTGCTAAAATAAAACCGTGGTGAGGAGTAGTGGACTGTATAAAGCCTTAACTATAAAAAGCCGTAATAGGATTGAATCAGGATCAATTACAATCATCCCTTTCAACTTCTAAACCCCCCCCTCCTCATCAGATAGCTTTAATTACTCCTACTGGGCATGTCGTTTCTGAGTATGTACTGTTTTTTTTTTCTTCTTCTTCTTTCACCGTAGACATGAAAGTTGATCAATTAAAAAAAAAGAAATAAAAGAAAGATTCTGCTATAATATAAACCCTGAACATGAAGCAGATTATCTTACACGCGGCTGATCGTATGTTTCTTTGATCCGTTCCCTGTTTTATAAGTTGAGCACCTCGTTTCTTAACGTGCTACAAAGAAAATTCAATAATTTTCACCAGAACAATATCTGGACCTTTTTGTAGACCATATGTAGCAATCTGCTCGGCTGAAACTACGAGTGTGTGTGGCTCCCTTTTTGAATAAAGGACATTGAATTCACAAAAACAATGGACCATGACGGGCTAATATATGTGCCAGCTCGTGCTAAGAGTTAAGGTGAAGACATGCAGAGAGGCACTTGTTTTCAGCACTGAGAATTGAGGGCTGCATCTGCTCGGTCATGACCTGCAGCTCCGGAGTGGGGATAAAAAGAGTGAGAAAGCTGCTGTCAGGTCATTGTGAAAGTTCCAGGGGGAAATCTACTCCATACTGTTGGTTTTTAGATAAGGTCTTTCGGGGTAGGGGTGGGAGATAGAGATGGATTAAGCTGACTTAAGAAAATTAAGAACGAAAGATTAAGAATAATTCCCATGAGGCAGTTCATATTATTTTTTTTAATCAAGGACTAGGTTAGGAGAAGGATACAATAATGGGTGGCGTGATAAAAGGGAGAAAGAGTGACAGGAAGGGAGGGAGTGCATGAGGGAGGGAGGGAGGGAAGGAGGAAGAGAGGGCGAGACAAAGAGACAAAGACAAACAAACACAGAGATGAACAAAAATCTACTCACCCAGCCCAGGAGCCAGAGCTGTGGTAGCACTGGGATCCATTTGGAAAGGGTTGATCATCATTTGAGGATCTGAATGGTTGTCCAGCTTCATGCCGGTCAGGCCGATGTTCTGAGCCAGATAGTACTGATAGAGCTCGGCTTCTGCCGGCGCCAGGCCCAGGTGAAGGTTGTGCTGGATCTGCTTCATGTTCTGCTGCAAGAGCATCATGTTGTGCATGTGCTTCTCGCTAGTCATGTGAATGCGTAGATTTCGTGCGACGTTGGTTTCGTAATCGCACACCTCACAGCGCCAAGTGGGCTTCTGCTTTGGCTTGGACGGCGAGGGTGCACTGCACCCACTGAGGGGGCCACCGGTGACAGGGGCAGCGTGGTTGTAGGTGGGCTCTGAGGTGCCATTCTGCAGGTTTTGCACATTATTAAGATGCTTGTCCGACTGCATATGGATGCTAAGGTTGCCTTTGGTGGTGGTGGAGTAGTTGCACACCTCGCAGCGGAAAGGCTTATACCCGCATGTGTAACTCTCTCCCCGGGCTAGGCGCGGGTGAGCCTGTCCGGTGCGACAGTACGCGCAGGAGCCGCCCGACTCCGGGTGCTTCTCCTTCATATGGGCGTCCAGCGTCTGCTGGTACTTATAGTGCCAGTTGCACTTGGGGCACTTGAGCGTTTTGCAGGAATTCCGCGAGTGCATCATGGTCATGTGGCCGCCCAGAGAGCGAGAAGACCCGAGCACAGTATCGCACTTTGGGCACTCGATGCCGCTGCCCGGGGAACCCTCCGCTGGACCAGGAGTGCTAGGCGTACTGGGTGTGGCAGCGTGCTGGTGCAGAGGGCCTGGACTTTCGTCATCTCGTCGCATCAGGTCGAGGGGATGAGAGGGTGGCGTGCCATCTCTGCCTCCGTTAGAATCACTGTAGTCCTTGCTGCCTCCGCTGCAGTTGACAGAGTCATTGCTGCAGTCCCTGCTGGCGGAAACCTGCTTACCCCTTTCTAGGTCATCGGGAACAGTCACAGAAGAAGAAGAGCTACCCCTTTCAGTAAATTTTAGCACACTGGATGATAAAGGAGAAATGCTTTGGTTTAAAAGAGGGAAATCTTTGCTACTGGTGTTGTCCACTAGTTCATCTACACCGTCATCGTCAAGCTCGTTTAAGTACATATCATCGTCCTCCTCTGCATCGACTGCATCCCCCGGCTCGCTCTTGATGGGGAACTCCCCGTTAGAATGCAAAGTGCTAGAGTTCTTCTGCCGCTCACAGTTGCTCTCCTGGTCCCTAGCCCCCGGAGATGAGCAATGGAGGGAAGCAGAGCCGACAGGAGACTTAAGTGCTGAGGCAGGTGTTCCCCCAAGTATTATCTCA